>LFYR01000897.1:37739-190173 GCA_001185155.1 Zostera marina | reverse complement strand
TAGAGAAGGTCTTAATGGTAACAGAGTCAGGATGCGTATCCCATCCAAGGACAAAAGTGAACCCCACCTACGGAAAAACGTAGGTTAGACGGGGAACACATCGGCAAGAGTGAACCTCACCTACGGAAACGTAGTGTTAGACGAGGGATGTACTCAAGAGTGAACCTCACCTACGGAAACGTAGTGTTAGACGAGGGATATACTCGAAAGTGAACCCCACCTACGGAAGAACGTAGGTTAGACGGGGAACACATCAAAAAGAGTGAACCTCACCTACGGAAACGTAGTGTTAGACAAGGGATGTACTCAAGAGTGAACCTCACCTACGGAAACGTAGTGTTAGACGAGGGATATACTCGAAAGTGAACCCCACCTACGGAAGAACGTAGGTTAGACGGGGAACACATCAAAAAGAGTGAACCTCACCTACGGAAACGTAGTGTTAGACGAGGGATGTACTCGAAAGTGAACCCCACCTACGGAAGAACGTAGGTTAGACGGGGAACACATCAAAAAGAGTGAACCTCACCTACGGAAACGTAGTGTTAGACGAGGGACGTACTCAAAAGCAAACCTCACCTACGGAAGAACGTAGGTTAGACGAGGGATATGCTCAAATAATAATCCTCACTTACGGATGAACGTAGGTAGACGAGGAATCACAGTTAGCCTCAGTCGCAAAAAGGCGAGCAAAAAGAGGGGGCAAGTATTCAAACAATAAATCCTCACCTACGGATGAACGTAGGTAGACGAGGAATCACACTCAGCCTCAGTCGCGGAAAGGCGAGCAAAAGGAGGGGGCAAGTATTCAAACAATAAATCCTCACCTACGGATGAACGTAGGTAGACGAGGAATCACACTTAGCCTCAGTCGCAGAAAGGCGAGCAAAAGGAGGGGGCAAGTATAAAAATAACAATCCTCACCTACGGATGAGCGTAGGTAGATGAGGAATTACACTTAGCCTCAGTCGCAGGAAGGCGAGCAAAAGGAGGGGGCAAGTATTCAAATAAAAATCCTCACCTACGAATGAACGTAGGTAGACGAGGAATCACACTCAGCCTCAGTCGCGGAAAGGCGAGCAAAAGGAGGGGGCAAGTATTCAAACAACAATCCTCACCTACGGATGAACGTAGGTAGACGAGGAATCATACTTAGCCTCAGTCGCAGGAAGACGAGCAAAAGGAGGGGGCAAGTATTCAAATAACAAACCTTACCTACGGATGAACGTAGGTAGATGAGGAATTACACTTAGCCTCAGTCGCAGGAAGGCGAGCAAAAGGAGGGGGCAAGTATAAAAATAACCCTCACCTACGGATGAACGTAGGTAGACAAGGGATCACACTCAACCCCTATCGTAGAAAGGCGGACTAAAGAAGGGGGTCGGGTACTCTCAAAACCCGCCACAGGGAAGAGAACCCAAACAGTGCTCAAAGATAGCTCAGGCAAGGCGTCAAGGTGGGCAAGCAGGGTTCCGCGGGAGAATCGGGCCGGACAGGTGCGCAAGGAGTATGCTTCGGCTAGGACAAACCGGACAATAGTTGGCAAAAAGCGCGTGACAACCTCCGTGGAAGCATAGATACAACCTCACAGGCGAAGAGAGGGGGGAATACTGGTGAGAGAGGATCTTGCATCCTGGGACATCACCAAAAATCCATATCCCAGCACGCAAAGAGGGGGGAATACTGATAGTACAAGGTCCGACACACAGACCATAGTACTAAAAGACGTATCCCAAAGTATCTAATACGCAGAGGAGGAGGAGTACTGGTGATACAGTATCCCGAACACGGTCACAACCTACCAGCAACTAGAAGTCCGGATAGCCTAAGATGAGTCAAGGTATCTATTCTAGGGTTGGGGAGGTCCCAGGTCGAATCCTAGGAAGATCGACTTTCCTGAGGATCGACTTCCCTGGGATCGACTTTTGAATAAAGTCGATCACCAGGAAAGTCGACCCCCAGAAAGTCGATCTCTGGAAAGTCGACCCCTGGACCCAATCTGATCAGTTGGGCAGTTACTGCCCAAATGACCATATTGCCCCCATAAGAACCCCTATAAATAGAGGGCACCCCCCACTCATTAAAGGCAGGTCATTTGGAGAAGAAGGATTCCTAGCGAAGCAGAGCTCTGCGCACTTGAGTTCCGGTCCGGTTTCCCGCGGAGTTCCCCGCTTGGCGCTTGCTTGCGCGTCTTGGAGTACTGGTCGGGTTTCACCCCCATCAATTAATTTGCATGAAATTAAAAATGTGTTAATTAATTATTTGTAATTATTAGATTCATGATTATTTAATTATTTGTTTAATAATTATTAATTAATTAAATTTTTTTTTTTAGATTTTAAAAAATGTCACGTAGAGTGAAGCAATTACCTCGTAAGAGGGCTCTACCACCCAATCCCCAAGATGCTTTCTGGTTTTATCTCCCGGTTCATCCTGCACTAGCACCAGTACGTCCAAAACCGACACTTGTTCGTCCAGCACCGGCCCCTCCCGCTCCACCGGCACCTGTTCGTCCAGCACCAACCCCTCCAGTTCTGCAACCAGCAACTCCGAAGAAAGTCGTTTATGAAACGGATTCGGAATAGTTAATTATTAGACCTATAATATGATTGGATTGGTTCGTGCGGTTTACGGAGAATATGTAGTCGAGAATACAGTCGACAAAGAATTTCTCGAAACATACAGAACCTCTAGAATACGAGCCTGTCCATGAAGATCCAATCGATTTAGATCCAGTCGACGAAGATCCAGAGCACAGATATGATGATTCGTTCTTACGCCGTCTAAAAGAAGGTGAAGAACAGTTATATCCAGGTTGCATAGAGTTTTCCAAACTATTTTTTATCTTGGAATTGTATCAGTTGAAATGCGACAATCATTGGAGTGATAAAAGTTTTCAGAAATTATTATCCATTTTGCGTCGTGCTATTCCAAATGGGGAGTCGACCATTCCGAAAATCATATACCATGCGAAATCGGTGGTTCGTGACCTGGACCTCAATTATACGAAAATCGATGCATGTCGCAACGATTGTATTTTATATCGAAACGAGTATGCAGACGCAGAAACTTGCCCGAATTGCGGAACGTGTAGGTGGGTCGTCGAAGGCGTTCAGAAAAATAAACGTGTTCCAGCGAAATGTCTTCGTCACTTTCCGTTGATTCCACATTTGAAGAAATTGTATCTGTGTTCCAAAATTTCTGAAGACATGATATGACACCATTCCAAACGTAAAGACGACGGATTTCTTCGGCATCCAGCTGATTCTTTACAATGAAAGAAATTTGACGAGGTTCATCCCAAATTTGCATCTGAACCTCGTAATGTGAGACTTGGTTTAACAACTGATGGATTCAACCCGTTCAGTCAGCAACGAAGAAAATACCATTGCCCAAAGGATGGAAAAAAATGAGTATTTTTTTCGAATTACCGTATTAGAAGACGTTGCTTCTACGGCATAATATTGATGTTATGCACACCGAAAAGAATGTATGTGATAACATTTTGAACACTATTTTGGAAATGGATGGTAAAACGAAAGATAATTTGAATGCGAGGTTCGATTTACAATCGATGGGAATCCGAAAAGAACTTTATCCTATTCGACGGGGAGAAGAATGGGACATTCTGAGTGCGTGTTTCAACTTAACGACGAAAGAAAAGATATTATTTCTGTCAGTGTTTAAATCCCTTCGACTTCCCGATGGATATTGTTCTAACATTTCTAGAAACGTAAAAATGAAAGAGAGAAAATTTATCGGATTGAAAAGTCACGATTGTCACGTTATAATGCAACAGTTACTTCCTATTGCATTAAGAAAATCGACAAAACCTGTAGTGACTTCGGTTCTCATTGAACTTTGCGGATATTTCCACGATATTTGTTCGAAGGTGATCGAAATCAAACTTATGGAACGATGGGATAAAAGAATTATATATACATTATGCAATCTTGAGAAAATCTTTCCTTCGGGATTTTTTACTGTAATGGTTCATCTGACGGTCCATCTAGTAACCAAAGTGAAAATAGCTGGACCGGTACAATATCGATGGATGTATCCGATAAAGAGGTATATATATTCATACAATTATAAATAATTATAAATAAATTTATAATTGATATGTCTTGATCATACAATATATATTCTCATTTTAGGTATCTTCTGACTTTAAAAAATCATCTGACCGTACGTAGTCACCCGGAAGGATCTATTGCGGAAAGTTATCTTGCTGAAGAATCAATGACGTTTTGTTCTCGGTTTTTACAAAATGTCGAGACAAAATCAAATCGGTCAGATAGGTATATCGATGGGTTTTTAAATGCACCGACTGATATAACGTTGACTACTTTACAACAGAAACAGTTGCATCAATGTATATTGTTTGACCTTGAAAGTGTCGAACCATATCGAAAGAAACACTTGAAACAATTGAAAGTTATGTTTCCAAAACACACGCAGCTCCGTTTGGAAAATTTACACTTCAAACAATTTGCCAAATGATTTAAAAAACACATTTCCGAAGCTCAACAATCCGACACAGATTTAAATTCCATTTTTCGCGGACCAAGTTGTTTTGCTTTAATTTATAGTGGTTACATTATGAATGGATTAAAATTTCAGACATCAGAATTGACAAATCGTAGATCGACGCAAAATAACGGTATTTTTCTTTCGGCTACAATATCAACGTACGCTAAATCTCCAAATGATGCTCCGTTGGTAGTAGAAATTGAATATCATGGATTACTAAAAAATGTTTTCGAAATTTACTACGGTCACACGACTAAATATTGTCTGTTTGAATGTAAGTGGTACGATCCTGGAAAAGCAGGTACAAAAGTCGATGATTTTGGTGTCGTTTCAGTGAAAACGACACGAGGAAAATTTGGAAAGGAACCTTTCATTTTGGCAAATCAGGCTCAACAATGTTTCTACATTCAAGATTCGGTAAAATCTGAATGGAGTTTCGTCCTTAAAATACCAAATAGAGATATTTTTAATATCGATAATGATGATTCTTGTAATTAAATTATGAAGTATTATATTATAATATAATTTAATATTTTGAATGTAATATCATGTTGATTGTAAATATTCCTTTTTTTCAGTAAAAAATGAGTCAACTACTTGCAATCGTCGAACGATATGAACGACTCGAGCGACTAAACCGGATTCAACGTAGTTTTTACAAAAACATAGATTATTATTGTCGTATTTTTGCTTGTTTCCGTTGCGGAATCAACGGTCATCATTTTCACGACTGTCCAAAAATATGGTCGAGAAATTCTAAAACAATGGAAACCGGTTAGATTTTAGTGTTAGGATACGAAGCTAGAGTGTTGAATGATTGTGGAGACACACATTCATTCAAAATCGAATACAACTCTTCTTACGACGACTTCGAAGATTTGTTGTGTGTAATAATAAAGAATGTAAATTACAATAGGAAAAATATTTGGTTGTTGTGTCAGACTAAGACCCCATATACGGGTGTCTGAATATGTATTTAAATTAAATAATTTTATTTTAAAATTTTAATATTTCAAATTATGTTTACTTTTTTCGTTCTGATTGGTGTGATAACACCTTTCATGACATTGGCGATGGTTACATCCCGTCGCTCTTTTGAAGAGTCAAGCTCAAGCGGCCAATTTATTTTTCATGTTTAAAATATTATCATGATTTTTATTAAATATTAAATCTTAAATATGTAAATTAATTAGATGCGAGGCCATCCACATCGAATGTGCCTTCAAAGAAGAAGGGTCGTTGTCGCACAAAAGACCACCCCCATAACCATCCTGAAAAAGGTACAAAATGGAAGGTTATGTTCGACAACACTAACTAAGCGACCGATGAAATGACACGGAAATTAACTACACAATGGCTCTTTTAGCAAAAGACCATACTCTCTTTCCGTACGACATTGAGTGGCGTCATCAACCGCAACAAAATTTTCAGGATGCGTTGAAAATATTAACTATAAGTATATATATTTTTTATAATATTTATTAATTTTTCAAAACTTATAAGTTTTGAATATGTAGGTTGAATATGATTTGAGTGAAAGCAAAGCTGCACAAACTTATATCAATGGTAGGTTGAACAAACTCTGAAGGAGCAACCATAATTCTTTGGTTAAAACTTATGGTTCGGATCCTAATATGAGTGAAGAAGATATTTTAGCGACTCTTCCGTCGTATGTCAGCAAACCTCAATTTCTGAATAAATTGAGACAACATCGATCAGAAAGAGGACAGGTACGTATATGTATATATATTTTTATATTAATAAATTTAAAACTTATTATATTTTATAATTTCAGGAAATTTCAAAGATAAATACCGACAACCAAGCAAATCAAATGACGTCATGAATTCTATGAAATCTTATTTCAAAAAGCTCAATAAAACTTTGAAGACTTCCGGACTCGACTTGACGCACATGGCTTCCACTTCAAAGTCCAGCATACCGTCTTCATTAGAATCAGATATTTCGGATTCTGATTCAAAAGACTCGATTTCAGACGAGTGTTGATTACTATATTTATATTTGTTTATTCAAACTTCGAATGTTTAACGATTCTGTAATTTAGTTTCTTTTTAATAAAAACATCGATTTCAATTTCAATTTAAAAATTACTTTCTCAAATATCGATTTCTAATTCAAAAAACAACGATTCGAACGCTAAATATAGAAGTCTATTTTTAAAAAAATTAAACAAACATTGTATGGCGGATTTCCGCCATCCATACTCTTTTATTAAGGTTTAGATAACGGACGTCCGCCATCTATTTATGGGCACAACCGCCCTCTCCCAGTTATAGATGGCGGACATCCGCCATCTATAAACTTAGGGAACCGCCTGATGTACTTATGATGGCAGAAATCCGCCATCTAATGTTACAAAGATAGTCGACGGACATCCGTCATCAATAAAATTAACCGCCATCAATGAATTGAGCCAAACTTTTTCTGCGTCATATTTTAGATGGCGGATTTTCACCATCTAAAAATTTTCAGTTCCCGCGAAAATTTTCAGATTAGATGGCAGAAATCCGCCATCTATACATTTTTTTGTGGGAAATAGGGATGAATAATAGATGGCGGTCTTTAGATGGCGGTTATGGGGTTTTAATGGCGGTCTCCTAGATAGCGGTCTTTAGATGGCGGATTTCCGCCGACTATCACTTTAGATGGCGGATCCGCCATCTAAAGTCCGCCATAAAAGGTCATTTTTTTGTAGTGTCAACAATATTACTTGGAGATGTTATCGAAACTATGTAAATAAAAGATACTTTGATCCATTTATTGATGATGAATCAACTGACAGGATGTATGCTAGTCTTCCTCCTTACATTGATCCATTAATTGACATTCAAAAAGTGTATGGATCGATCAACTATGGACTACAGAAAATTCAAGGTTGTTTATTATACTTTCATACTTTAATTATTTGATATTATTGTAAGTTTTATAACATTGTATATTAATTTTCAGAAAAATTCAGAAATAAACAAAATAAACCAGACTAAGAAGACAATCAATCACAAAACATGGTCTACTCTTTTTAGTGCAATAAGAGAAAATTTAGAACGCGAAGGCATTGAAGCATCACGAATCAATAGTGACATCGTTCATCTGATAGTGACAACGAATTCATTGTAAGTCTTATTTTATTTGATAATGTTCATAATTAGTATTTTATCTACTCATATAGCTTATTACTTATTTTGTAAAGAAACTTGTCTGAATATTACAATAGCGATGAAATTCAACAATTACGGACAACAATGGATGAAAATGTATGTTTTAATTAATTTTACTATTTTAAATTATTTGAGCGTTTTATTTTCTGATATGCTCTGTTCCTTTTTTAGGTGGTTCAATAAAAATGCATTGAAAAATTCATCAAAAGCAAAAGAAGAAGATACATTAGACTTGGTGGAGGATCATATGCTGATTTGAGCACTTTTTCTACGAGATTTTTAGTTAAAATGAATGTACTAAATCTTGATAAAGAAAAAGGAAAAGAAAAAATGAATGATCAAATTGAGACTTACTAGAGGTATGTTTATGATAATACAAGAAATTTTAAAATAATATATAAATATTAATGAATCTTAAATGCTTACAGGATAATCGAAATTTAAATAACAAATATGATCAAATTTTTGACAGGTATCAAGAGTTGTTGAAAAGATTTTCATCGCAATCGAATACAACTCCACAACCGTCTGATCATGGATCGTTGTAAGATAACAATAATGGAGTTCATAACGATCGAAGATATCAAACTCCTCCATCCATCAATTTTATTCGAAATCAGAGATATGAATATTCTCTTTATATATTAGATTATGAATTCTTTTAAATTTTAGATATTTTGAAATTTAGAAGATGTTAATGCCGAATTGAATTAATGTTGAATGTTAAATGATTTTACTTATTAATGTTGAATGAATTTAGTAATTAATATTGAATTTTGAATATGAATTTTGAATGTGAAATTTTAATATGAATGTTATTTGATTTATTTCTACAGGAAAAAATATTTACAGTAATACATAAAATGAAATACATTCTGATTTTTTTTGTATCGAAATTTTTAACGGAAATTCCGTTACAAATACCTAAAAAAGTTAACGATTTTTTGAAAAACCAAATGTAACTAACGGATATTTGAAACGGATTTGAGCATTTGTAATGAAATTTTGGTGACGACCAAAGTTAACGAAATTTTTGTTACAAATAATATAATTAACAAAATTTCCTTTAACTTTGGTCGTCCAAACTGCCTACTTTTTTTTGTGAGACTTTTCTATCGCGACTCAGCTAGTCATGTCTCTATTTGCTGTTTTAGAAGAGTTGGGTCGTGAGTGTAAAATCTAAATTGTCGATACATATTAGTATTCATGATAATCATGTTTAAATTAACCCTAATCATATTGTTATTTAATAGGGTCATTTGAATTTGAATTAAACCTAAGCTTAATTAGGCCTAACCTAAACCCTAAAATTATTTGATCATGTCTAAAATAAAGTCAAAACCCTAATTTCATGGTCAACAAGTCAATATTTTAGCATATGTGAATTAATTATTTTATTTAACCTTGACTATTTTTATTCTTTATCTTTAATCAAAGAATAAGATTTACATGGAACAAATACAATATTCACATGGAACAAAGAGAAGCTTTGCATGGACTGAAGAGAATAATCACATAGGTTAAAGAGAGAATTCACATAGTTTGAAGAGAAGCTTTGCTTTGAAGAGACTTTTGTGAGAAATCAAGGAACCATTGATTGAAGATCCATTGGAGGAGATCAAGTGGTCAATGTTATAAATAGAGGGGTATACCCATTGAAAATCTCCAACCACACTACACAAGTTTTCAAATCCCTACTTTGATGAGCTCCTCATCTTCACAACTTCCAAAAAGCTTTTAGCTTCCAAGTTTTTCAAGTTGTGCTCAAGTGCTAGTTCTTTGCTCTCAAAGGTGTTCAAAGTTCTACACTTCTTCTTCTAATCTTCTTGAGTTTCTAAGCAAGGTTGAAGTACTAGTGTTGTATTTCTAAATTTTTCCACCATTTCCGTATGTGTTCTACTTTGGTTAAGAGGGTTGTCTCAAGATCACCAAAGTGTAAGGAGGGTTTTTGAGCTAAACCATAAAGCTTTAAGTTTGGTTTTATAGAATTTTCGGGAAAACTCTTAGGTGCTAAGTATACCTTGAAAGACTTGGGATAGTTGTAAGTTTACTTTAAAACTTGAGACGTTCTTAAGCACTATTCCTTTAAAAGCTTAAGAGAGGTTCGTAAGCATTGTAGTCTTGAAAATCTTACAAAAGGTTCTTGAGCGTTGTTGCCTTTAAAAGCTCTTATAGGTTTGCCAATACCTTTAGGCTTGTGGATTTCGTGAAACAAGCTCACGACACTGGAGTAGGTCAGTTGAGACCGAACCAATATAAATCTCTTTATGTTCTTTGCTTCATTTAAATTTCTAGCTATCACTTAATCATAAAATCAACTACTACTACTTATATCACCTTCGATTTTAAACCTATATATTTTATATATTTATTTTGAAATTACTTTAAAGCCTTTCAACCTGTCATCAAGTGTTCAAGAGATCATTTACTTTCAAGTCATTTACATTTAAGTCTTCAACTTGTTATCAGGTGTTCACGAGACCATTTATATTTTAAGTTATTTACCATTAAGTCCTCGACCTATTATTAGGTGATTAAGAGGCATGTTGATTTTTTACTAAGCAATATATTTACATATAATAATAGTATATTATATTGCAATCAATATTATATTATTATTATCATTACTATTATATTATTGAGTATTATTGTAGATATTTTCATTAAAATTTGCATCGGATCACTATAATCCGAAAAAAGACTACTATAATCCCCTTTATAGCATCGGATCACAATCCAACAACGAGTTGGTGCACTAGCAGGCTGTTCGGTCGAAGTGTCTTATCCTCACTTTTTAGTCTAGGTTTAGTAGGTAGGGTAAAGTGTATCCTCCATTGAGGCAGGCTGTATTAATAGGATCTCAACTGTCCCCTAGAGTCGGGCCTCAATGTTTTGGGTTGTCACGACGGGCCGGGCCTGGGCTAGAGCCCGGACGGATCTGGGGACGTTCACAGTCCTTTATGTCGGGTTGGGTCTTGATCGGGCCGCATCGAATCTTGGGATGTTCTTGGGCTTTCGTATTGGGCTGGGTCTACTGATGTTATTCCTGAACCGTTTTAGTGAACCGAGGGTATCATCAGTTACGATTATAGTTCTTACCAGTTCTCAAATAGTGATATCGCTCTCATCTGAAACTGACCCTAAGATTTAAATCTTCACTTTGAAAAATGAAAACCTATATCCACTTTCATATTTTTTTTATAAATCTTTAATTAATATTTCATTTTAATTAAAGTCACAGTTTAATATGAAATCAAATTTTTTATTGTATTCAAATACTTGGTAATTATTTGAAATAACATTACAAAATTATTCATCAATCATCACAAAAGAGCAAATCAATATATAGACAATACATAAATGATAATTATAAGATTCTTATGAAATTATTGTGATGGTGCCCTAATCAGAGAATTCATCTTGAAGGTACTTTACAACGTCCTTGTCAAGACTGAATGCCTTTGTTAGAACATTGACGTCGATGGGAGGTTTGGATCCGAACAAAGCATCTGCAATAGTGATGACACCTGGATTCTGGCTACTGAGTCCGGCAATGGCCACGACAGGATCCTTTCCGAGGTTTATCTGAAAGTGGATGAGACCGATAGGGAAGGTGAAGACATCACCCTTTTTGAGAACTTTGGAGATAAATCGGTTTTCTGGGTTGGAGGTGACAAATCCCACTCCCAATGTCCCCTCGAGCACAGTCAGGAGCTCGGTCGCACGAGGATGAGTGTGAGGAGGATTCAAGCCCCAAGGTTGAAAGTCGATGCGAACTAAGGAGATTCCAAGAGTGTTAAGACCAGGGATCTGTGCAACATTCACTGGTGTAACAATTGACCCGACCCGACTTTTGCTGTTATTTGCCTTGTCGAGACCAGAGAAGAAGAAATCTTTCTCAGTGACGTACTTTGGGTTCTTGCACACTAATCCATTCACCAACACTGCACATGTATATATATTGAAGATTAATAGATGAGAAAATTATCCAATATATATATGTCAAGAAATAAAATTTGTTCATACATACATACATACATACATAAATACATACATACATACATACATACAAATATACAAACATACACACACACACACACACATATATATATATATATATATATATATATATATATATATATATATATATTATACTTAGTTAGTTACCCTTGGATGCATGGTCAGCAACACAGAAATCTTGAAGAGGGCTTGGATCAGAAGCCATGGCTGAAGAAGCAATTGCCATTGCCACGGCAAAAAACAAAATGACAAGTTTGGAATCCATTGTCATATATCTTTCTATCTGGTTTGGAAGTGCATGCAACCTTGATGGATTAATTGTATTTATAGATGAAAACTGGGTAGAATTATCTTGAACAAATCAAATCTAATATAGATAAGATTTGGTCAATTTGAAAATTTACAAAGTTCAATAAAGTCATTATCTTGAACTTTTCTTATTTTTATCAATAAACATGAATAGTTGAATAATCTTTCATTTATTCATTCATTCATTACACGTTTTCTTTGTATACATTTGAATAGATTCTATTGAAATGAAATTTATTTTGATTAGATAATTAAAAGTCAAAATAAAAAAACATAATTAAATCGACAAATAATAATATTCTTCTTACTTATTAGGCTTATCCTTTTAGGCCTCTACATAATTGATTTTAAGTGTCTGGCCTATTAGAACTACGGTAGTAAACTCGTCATCAAAGTTATCTTATGACAGAAAAAAAAAACACCTTGTATGACAGACTTTTCGGCCGATATTTTTGGCTTGGGTCGTCCAAATTTGGCCAAGTATTTTTTTGTGGTAGAAATATTTGTATTATTGGTGGCAGAATTCCACAACCAAAAAGAACAAAAAAACTAATAGTTTAGGGTTATATTTAAAAGTCTGGAACAACAACCCCAAATCGATATTCTATCTTTTTGGAGTTGCTTAGGTTGCTGAAACTGCCTCGCCTTCCAGAGTTTCCACTGTCAGAGCTTCCACCAACACCTCGTCGGATTTGTTCACTGTCAGAGCTTCCATTTCCCTCTCTTTTAAATTTTTCTTTTGTTTTGTTAAAGTTAAAATTTGGATTTGGATTTGAGTTTGAGTTTGAGTTTTTAAAGGTTAGATTTTGGTTTTTAATTAAATTAGAGATTTGAGATTTTTAAAGTTTGTTTGTGTTTGTAAATGTGATTTTATTTATCAATGTATTTGGTATTTATGTTTTGAAAGTTTGATTTGAGTTTTTGTAGATTGTTTTTAAGTTTTTGAAATTAGTTTTTATTTTTTTAGTGTTTATGTTTAGAATGATTTTGAGTTTGAGTTTAAAGTTTGTATTTTAAATTTTAATTTGGTTATAGGGATTTTTATTATTTTAAGATTATTTCATTTTATATATTGATTATTTGATGTTAATTTAGGAATTTGTAATTTATTTTGTTAAAATAATGTATTTAATGAATTTGATAAAAATTTTATATGTTGATAACTTGATATTGTTATTTGTTAATTCTAATTATATTTATATGTTGTTGTTGTAGAATCTAAATTGCCCATACATATTATATATTGATAATCATGTTTAATTAACCCTAATCATGTTGTTATTCAATAGGATAAATTGAATTTGAATTGAACCTAGTCCCAATTAGGCTCATATTAAACCCTAGAATTATTTGACCATGTATAAATAAAGTCAAAAGTCAACTTTATGGTAAACAAGTTGAGGCTTCCACATATGCCAAGGAAATGCTAGCAATAACTCAAGCAGTGGCCAAGTGGAGGCATTATTTGCTAGGGTATCATTTTGTGATCCACATAGACCACCAAAGTATTAAAAATATGTTGAATCAGATTATTCTTCAAACACGTGACAGATTAACTACTAAACGTCTCATTCACCAGGCATTGTGCAAACAAATAAGTACCAATCGCTCACATGCGATGAAGATTGGTGTACTGTTTTTGAAAGCCGTGGCGATGCTGTTTGGAAGCAGCAAAAATTTCTATGTCAACTATTAGGGTTTGACTACTTCATCAAATATAAACCAGGCAAATAGAACAAGGTAGTTGATGCTTTGTCTAAGCAGTTTGAGAGAAATTAAGAAAGTATAAACTTGTGAAACTGTGCCTATGTGCAATTGTGCAGTTGTGAATAAACTTGTGAAGAAGATAGTGGAAGAACAGTCCACAAAACTAGATTTGTTACACTACCAGATTACTGACTTTCAGCGACGGCCAGAAACCGTCTTTAATCATCAAAAACCATCGCTAATTGATGATTGGCGATGGTTTTTGGCCGTCTCTAATCCTTCCCCGAAAGTTGCCTCGCTGATTTTTTAGAGACGACCTTCATATCCGTCTCTAATTATTAGGGAAGGATTAGAGACGGTATTAGCCTTCACTAATTAAAATTTAAGATTAGAAAGGATTAGGGCCAAGCCGTCTCTAATCCGTCGCTTTTTTTTTCCGCGCCAATTTTTTGGCGCCTAAAATTTTATTGCCGTCCCTCGACCGTCTCTAATTTTCAAAATAGCCCTCCCTGGGCCGTCTCTAAATATTTTTTTTTTAAACTTCCTGTTTAAACTTGCCGTCTCTAGGCCGTCGCTAGGCCCTCTCTAGTTTTTTTTTTAGAACTTCCTATTTCAACTTGTCGTCTCTAGGCCGTCGCTAGGCCCTTTCTAGTTTTTTTTTTAGAACTTCCTGTTTCAACTTTCCGTCTCTAGGCCGTCGCTAGGCCCTCTCTAGTTTTTTGTTTAGAACTTCCTGTTTCACCTTGCCGTCGCTAATTAATAAGCTCGACAAAGTATTTTTGCCGAAACTAATGGGTGCTCTCTAGGAGCTTTACACATGTCCATTCTTGTACCTGAAAATAGACATTCATTCACAAGCAATTCATACGATCATTCACAAGCAATTTATAATTTATACGATCATTCACAAGTAATTCATAATTCATACGATCATTCACATTTCATTTAAGTTTACGTACAATTCATTCAAATATACATTCGCAAAACATTTATTCCAACTTATAAATTAAACAAATTGTTCGAAGTACAATTCAACTATTTTTTTTTTAATATAGCATCAAGATCTAAAAGAGGCTTCGGAGGATCCTTACTTGGAACAATCGCTTGGCCCGTGCTCGTGCTTGTGTTTCCCTCCTAAAAAACAACAAAATAATTTTGATTGACTAAGTTAATGTTTATACCAAGAATTTTAGTAAGTATTGATTAACTTACTTCTAGAGTAGTGATTTTGCCTAACAAGTCTGTTTGTACTTTTAGCATGAGCTCCATTTGTTGGTTAACCGTCTCGAGTCTCTGGTCGACGACCGCGTTAACGGTTTCTTGAACACGAGTGTCGAATTCTTCCTTTTTCTTTTTTTCTCTTTCTTCTTTTGTTAGGCAATTTATTTTGGCCTTGGATTTCTTTGGCATCAATGAATCGTCCCCCGGTCTCATTCCGAGAATACGTCCTTTCGTCTTGCCTCCTGAAGCCCTAATCCAAGCTTCCAAACTGTCATCAATGAATAGAGGCCTTTTTCGCTTGTAGGATGTCGACATTTCTTCTTCGTCTGTTGACTCCTCCTCGTCGTCTTCATTTGTTGATTGTTGTTTATCGAAATGTTCCTTTTTGTACGTTTCGTAATCCGACTATTATAAACAACAAAGAAATGAATTAGTAATGAAAAAAAAAAATACAAAATATTGATAATTAAATACGTACCATTAGAGCCATGCCTCTATCGTTGATCGGATAATGAGTGGTCATAAAAGATTCTGTAAATGAAGCTGGTCGACCGATCATGAAAAAATGATCAATTACTTGAAATAAAAAGTGAACCAATTAAATATTAAATAGTTTTACCAATGACTGAGTGTTAGTTTCAACGGATGCCGATCCTCCTTTATAGAGGATGTATTCTCCATTGCTTGTGCGGTTTTCAGAATTCTTTTTTTATTTTTCTTGAAATTCGCTTGACAAAAACTTCGTCATCATTCCTTCCCATTGATTCTTTCGCAGATATCCGGGAGGAAAGTTCTTGCAACTGTCGTCTAGGTGATCCACACCTGCTAACTTCTTCGCCTCTTCCCGGGCTTTATTCATCCATTTAGGATAGTTCATTGTCAAATATTTCTCGAACGCGGTTCGAGCATAATCGTTATCTTCAAAATTGAAAAATGTCTAAAATCGAAAAATAAGTTGTTAATATTTCTAACTAATTAGAAAAATGAAAAAAAGAAAGTAGACCAAATTGAAAGAGTACCAGAAATTTATTTCAGACTAGAGTCTTGTTCTCATCACTCCATTGAGCCCAAGAAATCTCATCATCAGGTATATTTGGTTTAACTATACATCCAATTTGTTTTCGGATGTTGTTTGAGAATGATCTGTATAGGTTGAAGTTTATTAATATCTTAAAAATAAATATATTCAATTTAAAAATACTTACCCACAAGAGGCCTTCAAATGGTTTCGAGGGTTGGGGAATTCCCTTCGAAAACGTTCTTGTTAAAATCCTAGAAACAACCTCATCATTGTCAGTTTGTCCTCGTCCCCTAGAAATACGTCCCCGTCTCCGTCCGATTCTTCCACGTACCATATTTGTAAAGTAAAAAATTTAATCAAACACGATATAACATGAAAATAATAGAAGTATAATGAAATAGACTTACAATTAAATTAAAAACCCATTTCATTGTCACTAGATGAATCATTATTATCCGTATTATCATTATCATCACAACTATGTTCATTATCATTGTTACTGTCATTGGTATCATTGTTTGATTCTTCAGTAAATTCATGACTGCTTAGAGGGATATCATCGATTCGGTTGTCATTGTTGATGACGTTTACATCGTATTCGCTGAAATCGTCTTGATATGTATCCAAATCTTTTTCATAAATATCAATTGTATCCCGAGCTTTCGTTCTAAGGACCGTATGCCAATCGTTAGATTTTCCAGAAACACTCGGTATGTAACACACTTGGTTGGACTGTCATGCGAAAATGAAAAGTTCGTATGCTCTGAGTTTAGAATGTGTATTGATCGTCACCGTCTTGAATTTATCAGTTTTAATATCCTTGTGAATATCAAACCATACACATTTGAACATACAAATTCGAGTGTCATCGCCAAGAAAATCTAGTTCTACAATTTCTTCAAGAACCCCGTAATAGTTATTTTCATCGTCTCCATATGAAGATCCTCGAACCATTACGCCACATTTCTGTGATGTCTTATTCTCATCTTCGCTTTTCGAATGAAATCTAAATCCATTTACAATATATTTCTTGTAAGTAACAATTTCTTTACTCGAACCTCTTGCAAGAATACGTAGACGACTGTCTTCAACATCATTCATTTAATTTTTGAACCATTGATAAAATTCTGAATCAGTCTTCTGTTGCAATTCTTCGTCAGACATGTTTGGGTATGTTTCCAACAATTCTTCTTCAAATTTTCTGACGAACGGTTCCACTTCATCGCAATTGAGGAGCACGTATATCATTATGGCAGTGTATTCTCTATCTTCTAAATATCTACAGTCACCACCTCCGATCCTAAGGCACGACCTTGTTGAGCGAATATCGACAAACGACCAGCAGATTCAATTACTCCACCGTCAAAGTTTCTCGATTTTCTGCTAAATCTCAATACGAATGTACTGTCAAAGTACATTGAGCAAAATATGCATAGTTCTTCAGCAATGTAAGCCTCTGCAATAGACCCTTCGACATATGCCTTATTGCGAACTTTCTTTTTCAAAAAAAGCATAAATCTAAAAAAAAGAAATATATATCAATTCGGTTAAAATCTCCAAAATAGATGTTTCACAACCCTCGTATACTTTTTCATGACCAGAATTCAAAAGATCGTAAAATTTTTGAGCTTCAACATTCGTTCTTCATCATGCAAATCAATTGGCCTACTTGCATCGTGAACCATGTCAATAAATGGATTAGTATTCTCGGTCATGTCAACATCATGAAGGGTGATGCAAACTTCAACACGTGGTTTCTTTTTTGGTTCACCATGTTTATCCCAATTCGTGTAGCCGTCTCTACTTTATCCTTCTAGAGACGGTTTTTTCATAGGCCGTCTCTAGTTATTTCCCCCCCAAAAATTATCAAAATATATAGGGACGGCTTAGTAAAAAGCCGTCTCTAATTTTCAAGGTCGGTGACGGTTCACCGGAGAGCCGTTGCCAGCCATTAACGAAAAATCAAAGCCGTCTCTAACATCGTAGAATTTCCACGAAATCCTTCTTCAGATTAGAGACGGCCAAAATCCGTCGTTAAATCCATTTCTAAATGTCTGTTTTCTTGTAGTGTTAGCCCTGAGTAATAATATTAAAAATGGAATGGAGAAGCATTATGAATTCTCAGTTAGAGATGGTCTTTTATTGAAGAATGGGAGGTATGTATTTTCCTCTACATCTCTTTTAATCTCTGATATACTGATGGAATATCATGATAGTGTGATTGGGAGCCATTCTAGGATTGAGAGAACCATAAAGAGAATAAAATTACAGTTCTGGTGGCAGGGTATGGCAAAGCAAATCAAACTGTATGTTGAAAATTGTATAGTCTACCAAAAAATGAAAACAACAACAAAAAAACCTCAAGGACATCTAATGCCTCTACCTACACCAATGACAGTGTGATAGGACTTGTCTACTAATTTCATCACTAATTTACCTCAAGTGAAGGGGAAAATAGTCATAATAATGGTTGTGGACAGATTATCTAAGTTTTGTCACTTGGGAGCTCTACTATCAGACTTTACTTCCAAAATGGTAGCCTCATTCTTTGAACAGAAAATTATAAAAATCCATGGGATCACTACCTCAATAGTCTCAGATAGCGTCAAGGTGTTTACAAGTAGATTCTAGAAAGAGATTAACAGGTAGAGTGGCACTACCCTAAAACTCTCTTCTGCCTATCATCCAGAGACTGATGGCCAGACAAAGATTGTGATCAATAGAGGAATTGAAATGTTCTTAAGATGTTTGGTGCATGAAAAACCCAAGAAGTGGCTGCAATTGCTTCCATGGGAAGAGTTATGACATAACTCTACTTTCAATGTCTCAATAGGCATGACATCCTTTATGGCCTTGTATGGTAAGGAAGCAAGTTACTTCACTGAAGTGATCAGAGGAGAGTCGGTTAATTTAGAAGTTGAGTAAGAACTAATGAGGAGGCAAGAGATCATTGAATTATTTAATATGGAAAGAGCCAAGGAAAGAATGAAGAAACAGGCTGATAGGCACAGGGATAACGTTGAATTTTAGGAAAGGGATTGGGTGTTCGTGAAACTGAAACCTTATCGATTATCAGTGGCTCATAGACCACCATAAATTTTCAGCCATATACTATATGGTCCTTACAAAATTGAAAAAAATCAGTTTTGTCACATACAAGGTAAAATTGTCTGATTATTGTCTAATTCATAATGTATTCCATGTTAGCATGCTAAAGAAGCTAAAAGGAGAAGTACATTTGGAGGCGATTAGAAGCTTTCCGGAGCTATCAGTCAATAATGAACCTGTGGTCTACCCTGAAGAATTGCTGGAAAGAAGACTCTTGCTGTCCAAAGGGAAGAACATTGAAGAAGTTAGAGTACAATGAGCAGGACTATATAAGGAGGAAACATCATGGGAAGAAATCAACAATTTGAAGAGGCTATACCCGTCTCTCAACCTTGAGGACAAGGTCGAAGTTGAGAGGGGGGGAGATGATAGAGTTACCATTGCTCGCACTAGAATAATTGAAGATTTCCGCCATCGTCTGGAGATGACAGCATCATAATGACTAGTGGTTGGCTCGTCAAGACCAAATTCAAACCTAAACGGCTGGAAGACTACATAGTCAATTAGGCTAGTTACTTTGTTATTAGGTTGAACCATTTTATTATTTTAATGTTCCTAGAAAACTAGTTAGCTATCATGTTCTAAGTGATTGTAACCCTATAAAAGGGAGAGATGTGTTATTTGGTAATTAATTAATTATTTTGGTACAATTGTCTAAACCTACTTAGGGTTGAAGCAACCCAAATTCTGAGGAGATTAATGATTTATTGCTTTCAAGATCTGATCTGCCGCCTCATCTCCCAACTCTTCCCCTGTTATACGGTAATACGGGTTACAGGGTCGGTAGGTTCGTAAGTTGGGTTTTGAACTCTTTAAAATTAAGCCTTTGTGCACTCGTCAGACCATATTATCCTTTTTCATGCCAACTTAAGAAGATGGAAAAATGGAAGGCATCAGTCTGCTCCTCCTGGTAAGAAACGGCTTAATGCCGTGACCCGACTGTTCAACCTCTACACCACCTTGATTGTTTTTGGCGAGACCATGGCCAGGACTGCCTTGACCTTCTCAATGCGTGGTTTAATTCTCTTCGGGGTAATTTTGATCCCAAGGAAGTACCCCTCCGTCACCCCGAACGCGCACTTTTTTATTTTAGGCGTAAGCCGTCCCTCCGGATTTTAACGAACGTTTTCTCTAAGTCGGCCAAGTGGTCCCATTCCACCCTGGATCAGACCAAAATATCGTTCACGTATACCTCAGCATTCCTGCCAATCTGGTTCGTGAAGGTTCGATCCATGAACCTTTGGAATATCGCCTTGGCGTTTCGGAGCACGAATGGCATTATCCTGAAGCAGAATGTGCCTTGTTCGTTGATGAAGTCTTTTTTTCGTTCTCATTTTCCATGGGAATCTGGTTGTATCCCGAGTGCACGTCCATAGAGCTGAGTAAAGTCGAGCCTGAGCTTTTGTCCACTGATGGTAGAGGGTAACTGTCCTTGGGGCATGCCTTGTTTAGGTTTGTGAAATCTACTCACATTCACCATGTCGCGTCTGACTTTTTGACCATGACCACATTTGATAGACATGACAGATATCAGACGGGGTGGATGAACTCGGTCTTGAGGAGTTTCGATATCTCTTCGACCACTGCCTCCTTTCGGCGTAGAGTGGGCGTATTTTCTGCCTTATGAGGTGGGAGCCCAGGGTCATTCCGGGCTTGTGCTCTACAGATGCATGGGTCACCCCTTTGAGATCCCCTAGGTTATGTGCGAACAAGTCTTCATTTATTTTGAGTAGCCTTATTATTTCAGAATGCATAGTTGCACTAAGGTATACGCCGATCTTGACCGTGCTCCCGCTAGTTGCCTAGATGGATGCGGGTTATGGTGTGGGTACCTCTTCTCGGGCCGTATGAGGGAGGTCGTTGCTTTCCCTAGATGCCCGCTAGTACCTCTTCTGTCAAATTCGTGTAACATCCCCGGACGTCTCTATGTGATCCCTTTACCGTGCATATCCCCATGCTTGTTGGGAATTTTAGGCACTGGTGCCATAATGACATAACCGTTTGGAATACAGGCAGGGCCGGCCATTCTTCCCAAAATTGTATTATACCCAGAATTAATTCTGACGACAGTAAATTTGATTTGCACCGTAGTTGTTTGAGAAAAATTTCCCAGGAACATCGGGATGCTCACCGTGCCTACTACCGGGATGTTTGTAGATCTGCCCTAAATGAAGTTGAACAAATGTGTTTCAGTATAGGACATCAACTGATGCCCCTGTATTTATCAGTACTTCGTGAAGCCTTACTTGACTACTATTTTTTCCGCAGCATTGGCGTTATGACCAAAGGGTCGTGGTGTCGAGTTATTATATCCGCAAGGTCTGCGACTGTGAAGGATATTTCCTCTGATGGTCTTCTCCTTTTTCCTGAAGTCGCTCACTCGAGATCTTTCGTGTACCATTGGGCTTTCGTCGGGTCTCGTGCCCATGCGACTTCTCCGTTGGATATATATTATAAAAATATCCCCCACCTCTTCTTCCATGGGCTCGATCTGTCTTTAGGATCCTGTGGCTCATTGGTATCACTGCGGGTCTTGCTGCCAGGATCGGATGTGAAGGAGTTCGGAAAGTCTTTAATTGTTCGATGGCTTTTGTCAAGCTCCTGCACTCCGTCGTTGTATAGACCGAATCTTGGTGTTCTCGCTGTATCTCCATGTATGCCGTCGAATCGGTCCTCATCGGACATGCTTCAGGAAGTGCACTTGCTCCTTTTAATGCTAGGAAAACCTACCTTTGGTTCGGCCTGGACTTGAACTGCTTTCGGGGCCTGACGTAGGGTTACTTCCCCTTATTGTTCTGGGATTTCGAGGTTCTCCTTTCAGGTGTGGGTACTACGTCACTGGAAGAAGAGGTTCCCTTCTTCTGATGCCAGTTATTGTATGTAGCCTCTTGGCTTCCCCTTTTGGCGTCGTTGTGCCTGCTTAAATTTTGGGGTCAGGAATTCCTCTACATTCATTGCACCTTGGGCTCGGGAAAAGGCCTCCACGAAGGTTTTGACATTGTTGCTGACTAGCTTGAAGGCGAATCTCGCCCCCCTCAACCCATCGAGTAGGGCCATCATTATCGTTAGCTCTTCGATTTAATCCAACTCTTGGATCGTTGTAGCGAATCAGTTCATGTAATCTCGTAGAGTTTCGTTGTCGCCCTGCGTGACGCCTAGGAGGAACGCAAATACCACTGGGAACATTCTTTCGAGATCCTCGAATGTGTGTATGTTGTGCAGGGGTAAGCCTGGTACCATCCTATGGCGTCACCCAAGAGAGTTCTTCGAAACATCCAGCACCAGATGCCCCTCCGGGTTGTCATATCCTCCATTCCGGTTCGGAAAGAGTGGAGGTGGTTCTTCAGGTCCTTTGTCCCATTTTACGACGTCAGTCGTGGCGTTTTCCATCCCGCGCGATAATCCTCACGTGTGAGATGGGGTGTCAGGGCTTCCTCTCCTTCCTCTAAGAGAAGAGGGACATCATTTCTTGTGGGTTTACCCTCCTCCATTCGCAATATTTGCTCATTTCTTGTGGGTTTAGCCTCCGTTGCTTGTGACGGTATCTCCGATTCCTCCTTTCTAGAGATTCCTTGGATCAAGATCACCGCCTACGGTCCCTTCTCCTATCCCTTCCGACGATGAGAGATCAGGATCGGTTGTGAGATCGGTCCATTATGAGGACATCTGGTCACGAGCCACTCGTCCTTTGTAACAATGCCGATCTGGCAAGATCTTTCCCAAGGTCTAATTACCTTCGGCGTTCGTTGGTCTTCCTTATTTTTACCAATTCTCAAGGAGCTTATTCCCTACCGGATCTCGGCGTCTCATACTGCCTTTCTGTTGCTCGCCATCATAAAGTTGCATATGTGCTCACGTCAGGTTCACCACTGACGACATATGGTTAGGTTTAGGGTTTCTCATTCTCTCTCACTTTGTAGTCTAGGTTTAGTAGGTAGGGTAAAGTATATCTTCCATTGAGACATGTTGTATTAATAGGATCTCAATTGTCCCTTGGGGCCGGGCCTCAATGTTAATGGGTCGTTAGGCGGGCCGGGCCTGGGACAGAGCCAGGATAGATCTGGGTACGTTCCTGGTCCCTCTTGTTGGGTCGACGGGTATGTATCGTGCCGTATCGGATCATGGGGTGTTCTTGGGATCTCGTAATAGGCCGGGTGTACTGATGTTATTTCTAGACCATTCTAGTGGGCCGAGGGTATCATCAATTACGATTAAAGTTCTTACCAGTTCTCAAATAGTGAGATCGCTCTCACCTGAAACTGACCCTAAGAATTAAATCTTCACTTTGAAAAATGAAAACCTATATCCACTTTCATATTTTTTTTAAAGTCATTAATCTATATTTCATTTTAATTAAAGTTATAGTTTAATATGAAATCAATTTTTTATTATATTCAAATACTTGGTAATTATTTGAATTAACATTATAAAATTATTCATCAATCATCACAAAAAAAGCAAATCAATATATAGACAATACATAATTGATAATTATAAGATTCTTATGAAATTATTGTGATGGTGCCCTAATCAGAGAATTCATCTTGAAGGTACTTTACAACATCCTTGTCAAGACTGAATGCCTTTGTTAGAACATTGACGTCGATGGGAGGTTTGGATCCGAACAAAGCATCTGCAATAGTGATGACACCTGGGTTCTGGCTACTGAGTGCGGCGATGGCCACGACAGGATCTTTTCCAAGGTTTATCTGAAAGTGGATGAGACCGATAGGGAAGGTGAAGACATCACCCTTTTTGAGAACTTTGGAGATAAATCGGTTTTCTGAGTTGGAGGTGACAAATCCCACTCCCAATGTCCCCTCGAGCACAGTTAGGAGCTCGGTCGCACGAGGATGGGTGTGAGGAGGATTCAAGCCCCCAGGTTGAAAGTCGATGCGAACTAGGGAGATTCCAAGAGTGTTAAGACCAGGGATCTGTGCAACATTCACTGGTGTAACAATTGACCCGACACGACTTTTGCTGTTATTTGCCTTGTCGAGACCAGAGAAGAAGAAGTCTTTCTCAGTGACGTACTTTGGGTTCTTGCACACTAATCCATTCACCAACACTGTACGTGTATATATATTGAACATTAATAGATGAGAAAATTATCCTATATATATGTCATGAAATAAAATTTGTTCATATATACTTAGTTACTTACCCTTAGATGCATGGTCAGCAACACAGAAATCTTGAAGAGGGCTTGGATCAGAAGCCATGGCTGAAGAAGCAATTGCCATTGCCACAGCAAAAAACAAAATGACAAGTTTGGAATCCATTGTCATATATCTTTCTATCTGGTTTGAAAGTGCATGTAACCTCGATGGATTAATTGTATTTATAGATGAAAACTGGGCAGAATTATCTTGAACAAATCAAATCTAATATAGATAAGATTTGGTCAATTGGAAAATTTACAAAGTTCTAATTATCTTGAACTTTTCTTATTTTCATCAATAAACATGAATCGTTGAATATTCATTCATTCATTTATTCATTATTAAAAAGTTGGGCAAAAAAGTACACGTTTTCTTTGTATACATTTTAAAGTATATTTTGACTTTTACTTATCTATTCAAATGAAATTTATTTGGATTAGATAATTAAAAGTAAAACCTCCTGCCAATATTAATGTTCTTACCAAAGCATTCAATCTTGACAAGCAGTGGCGAATGTAGGGGTATCGAGGCAAGCCTGCCCCCGTTTACCTCCTAGTTTCAGATCCGATCTCCACCAGTACCGATTTCGAACCTCACTTCAACACAGTACAGCGACGCCGTTGTCTATCTCCAATCGAAAATCACCGGTGAACGGTCTCCGCGATGGTGATTTCGAACTGGAGGTCGGAACTGGAGGTCGGAGTTCCGCGATGGGTTTCCGATCGGAACTGGAGTTCCGCGATGGGTCTCCGATCGGAACTGGAGTTCCGCGATGGGTCTCCATTTGGAACTGGAGGTTGGAACTGCATTTCGTGGAACTCCATTTGGAACTGGTGATCGGAACTCCAGTTCCGCGAAATGGAGTTTCGCGAACTGGAGATCGGAACTGGTGATTTCGCGGAACTGCATTTCGCGATGGGTCTCCGATCGGAACTGCACTTCGCGGAGTTCCCCCGATCGGAACTGCATTTCGCGATCGGTGATTTCGGAACTGAAGATTTCTAGTCCGCAAAGGGGACCGTCCGAACAAGGGGCTGTCCCAGAAATGCGCCGTATATATATATATCTCATCTGAAATTTGCCCTAAATAAATAATTTAAGAACGGAATTCAAATGAAAAATTGAGAATCATTATTTTAAAAATAAATAAAAACTTACACATCTAGTCACATAATTTTCATCTAATATTAAATATGACAAATATCTCGAGTAATAAATAAGGTTGCATATGAAGGAAGCTCATCAGTTCATGTACACATGTCGACATCAATGTTCTTGACAAAGATGTTGTAGAGTACCTTCAACTATTCAGTTCAGAAAAAGATTCAGTTGGCGATCAACCAGTGGAAATATTCAATCCAGAGAATTTGAATACAAGAGAAAAATGGCTTGATACCATGATGATACAAGTGTATCGGATCCACAAGTAGAACAAGTTTACCTGAGTAAAATAAGTGCCTCAGATCCGCAAATAAATTCACGGGTGTCCGAGACAGATCGCAGCGGAGATAAACTCCTGATATCGAGATTTAGCCTTCCTAACAAATAGCGGTAAAGCTTAGTTAGGTTGGAACTCAATGCGGCAAGCGATACGTGAAGAGGAAGAGAGATTCCGGTAGTAGTTGGTAGCAGATCACGATGATCGACGAGAGCGGAGATGAAGGGTAGTACTCGACGGTTACTGTCGGAGGAGGGGATGGATTGGAATGGAAACTGTTTTAATTTTTTGAAAAAATTGATTGCTTGAATTCAATGAAAACAGAGTATTTAATTGTTTTACAGACATATTGAAATTAAATAAAACGGCAGGGACTACTTAATAATTTGTCCAGTAGTATTTTAAATTTAACGAGCTTATAAAATTAACCCATGACGTAATCCCTAGTCCAGTCCGGCTTGCGGGTGTTTCTCCTAACTCGGGTTCTTGTCAACGAACCGGGTTCAACATAGTTTAACGGCTCCAGATCGCCGACCCCTTCTTCCCCAATATCGCAGGTTAGGTCTCCAGTCCGGCGAGCTTGGTCGACGGCGTCTCGGATGCTCCCGTACTTAATCGACATCGGTTCCTCCATTTCCAGTAGCGCATCACATGACTAACGAGTGGCCAAAAAATATTTGATGGCACCTAAGTAGAAGCTCATATGTTATCTCGGATGAGGTTACCTATGTTACCTAGGGCTCGATACAAGCAGTGGCGAATGTAGAGGGGACTTGAGCAATTAACAATCATATACCCCCAAAATAAACCAAAAACCATTTTATTTACTCCAATTAGCCAATTAACAGTCCATTCTTTTTATTTTTATTGTTAAATTTGTTATTAATTTAAATTTTTTTTACATAGATAATCAATGGACAAATTTATAATCAAAAGACTTAAAATAAATCAATCAATTTCAATTTCATCGTCTAATCCACAACTACCTCGAGAGTCACTCAATGAAAACAAATTACCTTTCGATCTGAGATTGTAAAAGAAGATAAATAAATGACTATCATATAAATGATTAAAAATGATGATATTATGTATCGGTACCAAAATACGACACATTGTCGAGAACAATTATTGGATTGGAAAAAATTATTTTTGAATTTGGTAATTAAATAATTTAAAATTAGTCTTCCAAAGAAAAAATTCCTAAGCCGGTACAAATTATCATATGAAAATGGACAAGAGCTTCAGACGATATAGCACTCAGACAACCTAAGAAAGTACTTCCAATAGGCAAGAACCCAGACATTTATATTAAAATCTTATCTAATTCTAAAACGTCTTTTTTCAACTGGGTCCCAATACTAAACCCGTCCCAAACCTTTATTGGTTACCTTTAGTCACGGTAACTATTAAGGTTAATGAAAGTTCAAGGTTTTATTCTGATACGTAATTTTTAATTAATTTTTACCAATATAACCGATGATATATTTAGGGTGTCAAATAAAGCTCAAGGTTAAACTCGAGCTCGCGAGCCCAATGAACTCAACCTAAAGCTCAAGCTCGATAAACTCGTTAAGGCTTTTTTAATAATTAAATAAAATATAGATATTAAAAGAATAAAAATTATAGATATTAATAATTAATAAAGATTATTAATAAAGAATATTAATAAAGAATAAAAGTTAAAGGCTAGCAGCGTGACACCAAACTAATTTTAATTTTTATTAATAGTACGATTGGATTGTAATTTATATTCGATAGGAATTTGTATTAAAGAATTATAATATGTAAGCTAATGGTGGGTTGAAATTCAAAATAGAATTTTGAGTCACCAAAAAAGCATAGAAGTTAAAAGTGAGAAAATGGAATGACCTAAACACAGTGGCGTATCCAGGGGGCAAGGGAGGGCAATTACCCCCCTAAAAGTTGGAAAAAAAATCGAGGACCTATATGTAATAAAAATTTTTATAGGGGGTTAAGTGTAATTTTCACAATATATTAATATTTTTTAAGGGTTAATATATAAATTTCACAATATATTAATCTCTCTAGTCTTTCCCTCTCTCCCTATATAGATAGATCGTATATAAATGAATCTTTCTTACAATGTACCCAGAGACTAAATATTCTTGATAAAATCTAAAGATAAGGTTTCACCTACATATCACCCAATCTCCTGCAGATGTCTATTTTTTTTATACAGATGCTAATTCTGAATTTTATTAGGTTGACTACGCTTGCCGCTTGCGTGTTAATTAGGGATTTGTCATTTCATTTGTCGGAAGCTTAAAAAGATCTTCAATACCAAGGTAAAAAGGTTCTATTACTTTTTTTTTATTTTTAGAATTGATAGATTTATAATTTTATGCATTATTTCTTATATAATTTTATAGTTCGATTTAAAAATGTAGGATTGTATTCTTAGATTTAAGGTGAATCTTATTTTTTAAATTATAGTCTTACAGATGGAAAAATATTTTAAAAAGACAACTCCTTCTCCACAACCATAAAAAGATATTTCAGAAACAAGTAAAAGAAAACGATTATCTATTATTTCTAAACCATTAGCTTCCGATGATCTTCCTTCTGATCCTTCTGATCCAACGATTATCTATTTTTATTATTAATTAAATGAATGTATTTATTTTTAATTTAAATATTAATTAATGTATTAAATATTAATTATGGAATGAATGTATTGATTTTTTATAGATTTTTATAATCAATTATATGAATAGGTCATGCCAAAATTTGTATAGGTTTTTTAATTAGTAAAAAAAAAAAATTTCGCCTTCGGCGAATCTTGCCCCCCAATCAGGGAATCCTGGATATGCCACTGCCTAAACAATCATATTCATAAGAGGATTTATCTTTTAGGAGATAAACTTCTTTTGAAAGTAGAAACGATATAAGTAATCACTTACATATAGTGGACCGAAAAATGATCGTAGGATTTTTCTTAGGAAAAGGAAAAGATACCAGGAGCACACTAGAGTTTTTCACCCCCATTGTCCAAGGTCCACTACGCGAAAACGATAAGACATAGTTCGAGCCTGAACCGAGCGGGAGCATAGGCAATTTCGTTTGAAACTCTAGATATATCAAGTGACTCTGAAACCTGGTACAAAAAGAAAAAATATTGTTACCTATATTGCGCTATTTATATTTTATTAGGAAACTTGTACGTTTTTTAGTTGTTTGTGAGAAAAATTTCAGCCGTTGAAAAATGAAGTGATTAAAAAAAAATCTACTCACAAAATCCTTATCCCAAAAAAACAAAGTACAACCGTAGATCTATATATATATGAATGGCTGTGATGTCATTTAATCCTTACTCATGTAAAATTTATTCTATATTTTTATACCTCTACGTTTTCGCTTTTCATATTTTAATAACTGAATCCCCGTCGGTAGTCCGGTGGGTTGGATACTACCGATCATGAGAGGAGGATCAGTGGGAGGTTACTACCGATCTGTTGCGATTTCTTCCGGTTCCTTCTTACCAAACGTCTCGTCATCTCCTCCTCTACTACTACTCCCCGCCGACCGTAAGCGACTTCGATTCCGGTGTTCTGTCTCGGTGGCCAAGGTCGTTCTGGTAGGTGAAGACGGGGACGGTGTTAGATCTCTTATCAAATCTCCTCGTCGATTGATTCTTCTTCGTCATGCTGAAAGTTCTGCGGTGGATCGCTCTCTCAGAGGTATATCCGAATCTCTGGTAATTTTTTCAATTTCTCTGATTTCTCCCCCAACATGTGATAGCTATTGAACTGTAATCTGAGTATATGATATGATTCTTTAATCCTATTGTTTACCATGATTAATCTAATTAATTCTTCATCATTTCGTTGGATTTTGGAAATGGGTTTGTTTGTTTGTATAAGAATAACTGAATCGATATTCAATTGAGTTGAGAATGTTTACAAACGTAATGTGCTTTATATAGCACTCACGTTAAACTATACTAGTTATTAGTTGATTGACGGCTAACTACTTTATTACTAACTTTGACCCCACGTCCAATACACCCCCCCCCTCTTCAAGCTGATGGAGAAGGCTCTGGCTCTCCGACAAGCTTTGACTGTAACACCGTGAATGACTTTGGAGGTAACGGCTTTGTTAGAATGTCCGCCCACTAGTCTATTCCGGATATATGCTTCACGATTATGTCTCCGCTCTCTGTCTTCTCACATACGTAATGGAGGTCTAATGCTACATGCTTCAACTTGCTGTGGGCAATTGGGTTATTCGCAATGAAAGTTGCTCCCAAATTTTCCGATAGGATAGTTATCGATTTCGGAACTTCTATCCCTAGCTCATGAAGCATTGCTCGGACACCTTCGACCTCTTGAGTAGTAGTTGCGATGGCCCTATACTCTGTTTTTGTGCTTGATCTCGCCAAGGTGTTCTGTTTTCGGGAGATCCATGAGACTAGGGTTCCTCCGACGTAGACTAAGAAACTTGTTCTACCTTTACGGTCAACCGTGTCGCCTCCCCAGTCGGCGTCGCAATAGGCTGTGATTCCGAAATCACTTATCCTCCGTAACACGATCCCATACCTTTGAGTTCTCGGAAGAAACCTAAGTACCCGTTTCATCGCCGACCAGTGAATGGGTTGTAGCTTTGCCATAGACTGTGATAGCCGATTAACTGCTACCTGAACTTCCGGCCTTGTCAGAGTGATGTACTGTAATGAACCAATAATTCGCCTGAATTCTCCCGGGTTGTCAATTTGTGCATCTTCTGAATTTAAATCTATCTCTGCCAACATCAGAGTCACCACTGGTTTTAAATTCTCCATGTCGTAACTTCGAAGTAAATTCACCAGATACTGCGTTTGAGACAAGTGAATCCCATTTTTAACTTGACTGACCTGGATGCCCAAGAAGAACTTCAAGTCTCCTAAATTCCTCATTGCAAACTCCTGTGCCAATTTATCGATCAACCCTTCGACTACTTTTTCGTGAGAGCCCACAACTACGATGTCATCAACGTACAAAAAAAGATATGCGATAGCTGATTCTTGTTGATAGATAAAGAGAGACGGATCGACTGCTGACTCCTTGAATTTAATCGAGATTAAAAACTTACTCGGCCTTTTGAACCAGGACCTTGGGAACTGCTTCAATCCGTATAGCGATTTTGTGAAGGAGTCAGACGTAATCCAAAGACTTCTGATCAATAAAGCCAAAAGGTTGGGAAATTACGATCCTTTCTTTCAGGTTGCCATGAAGAAACGCATTGGAAATGTCAACTTGATGCATTTTCCAGCCACGTGATATCGCCAGTGTGAGTACGAGACGAATTGACAACGGACAGATTACCGGACTGAAAGTGTCAAGTAGTCGGAACCATGAACTGGGCGCATGCCGTTCGCTACTAATCTTGCCTTAAAACGTACAATCGAGCCGTCTTCTTTACATTTAACTTTAAAGATCCATTTTGAATTAATCATGTTATCTTCTGATCGTCGTGGTACTTACTAGACTCCATGTTCCGTTGTCTTGGAGAGCCTTGAATTCTTTCGTCATGGCTTCCTTCCACTGAGAAATCGATAGGGCATACTTCGGTGATCTTGGGATAGGGACTTTAGTGGCTGCCATTGCCATAGCAAAACATGGATTTGGTTTGGAATGAACATGAGTATTTTCATTTTGGTCCCCAAATAAATTCTTATTCATTGAAAAATCATCTTCTTCGAACACCACGTCCCTAGATGAGAAAATCCTCTGACTATCTGGCTGCAAGCAGAGGTAACAGTCCTGTGCCATTGAATAACCCACGAATATACACCGCGACGATTTCGAGTCGAGTTTACCGCTGCGATATGGTCGAAGACACAGATAGCATGAACTTCCGAAGACTCTAAATTTCTTGTATTCTGGAACTTTACAGAGTAGTGCCTCGAGTGGAGATTTTCCGTTCAGAAGCGGGGTGGGATTCCTGTTATACAGGTAACACGCGGTGAGAACCCCATAATCTCATAACTGATTTGGTAAATTCGCATGTCGTAACATGGTGACAGTGGTGTCTATCAAATGCCGATGTCACCGTTCAACAAGACCCATCTGTTTGCATGAGTATGGCGCGGCCATTCGATGATGAATTCCTAACTTGTCCAAACGTTTCCCAAGCTTTTGATACTCCTTGGCGTTGTCCGTTTGAAGTGCTAAGATCTTTGTTTCACACTGTCTTTCCGCCCATACTCTAAATTTCTCAAACACATGATGAACATCACTTTTCCCAGCGATCGGGTAAACCCAATTAAAGTTGTTGCCGACGTCGACGAAGTTTATATAGTATGAATAACCTTCGATCGAAGAGACGGGAGCTGGACCCCGTCCATAGTCATATCTCTTTTGCGAATTGACTGTATCTGGAGCTGAATGTGTAGCTGTCTCGTCTGAGTGCCGGAGGCGAAAAGGCGTTGCAAACATGTCCATACCCCCCAGCAAAGGTTTTGAACGACGCAACTCGTGGAAGAATTGCCATTGAGATCCCGGTCAAAATCCAGCTCAAAATTAATTGATCTTGCTGGTTGGCTGCCGGAGTCGAAAGATCGACCTCCCCTCGAACGTAACCCATCAATTGAAAACCACGTAACATTGCGGAGAACTGCGCTTCCCAGGAAAAATAATTGGTGTTATCTAGGGTAACACATTTGATTGGCTTCATAACAATCTTCGTCGTCGGAAGATGTGTGGAAGCAATGTTGGTCGAAACTTGGCCTGAATTTGCAGCGGAAGTGGGTGCTTCGATCGTCATGATGCTAACCTAGGCGTAAGATATCATATAAGAATAACTGAATTGATATTCAATTGAGTTGAGAATGTTTACAACCAAGCTTTTATATGCGACCAGGCGTTCATGCGATCCTGGTCACATGAACGCCTGAGGATCGCCGGAGCAGCCTGGTCGACGTTCGCCAGAGCTCGCCGGAGTTGCGTTCGAGGTTCGCCGGAGGTGTTCGCCGTTAGTCCTAGCTGGTCGTCGGAGGTAGAGCTGGCCGGAGGTGGAGGAAATGGGCTAAAAAGGAGGTGAGAGGGTGGCTCGAAATTTGGGAGAAAGGGGAGGAAATGAGAAGAAATTGGGAGATGAGGGTTAGGGTTTTAAACCCCTATTTTCTCTTTTTTAAGTTAAATAAATGGGTAAATGGGTTAGGCGGATCCAACCGGATCCGCCTAACCCAGCCAGCGCATGAAGGCGTGAAACGCCTACATGCACTAGATCGCATGGTTGCCTAGGTGTCACATGAAAAAGTTTGTTTACAACGTAATGTGCTTTATATAGCACTCATATTAAACTATATTAGTTATTAGTTGATTTACTGCTAACTACTTTATTACTAACTTTGACCCCACGTTGACTTACACGTGGATGTCCAATAGTTTGTTTGTTTACCTTGTGAGTCATGTTTGGATTGCTTCGTTTGTGAAAAACTGAATGGAAATCCATTTTCTTCTTCTTTCAAAAATACTTACATTTTCTTCTTCTAGCTAGGGTTGATTAAAGGTTTGGTTAAGAGAAGAGCTAAGATGTAACTATACTAACTATAATTAGTGGTTAGTATCTTAGCCCTTCTCTTAATAAGATTAATTTATAATGAATCATTTTTCCTGTACTAGTTAATTGGATAGAATTTAGTTTGACTACTTTACGATAATTGTCATGGACTCATGGAATATGGTGTAAAGTTTAATTTTTTATTGGTTCCAGCAGATCATGATCGTCCAATTAGCAAGGGTGGGCGAAATGACGCAGCTGATGTCACTCACAAGCTTCAAAAAATGGGATGGACTCCTGAACTCATTCTGTCCAGGTCGGATTTTATCTGACCTCATGATTTTCATGGATGTTATATAAAAGTCGTTTTCCAACTCTTCCAAGGCTCAAATTTGTGTAGTTAGATGACGTGCAGTGACGCAGCTCGAACACAAGAAACACTTGAAATAATGCAGGCCAGTGAATTGGAATTCTCAAAAGCTGTGGTGCATTTTATGCCAAGCTTCTACTCAGTTGCTGCTATGGATGGTCAAACAGCAGCTCATCTTCAGCAAGTCATATGCGAGTATTCCACAGATAAGATCCTCACACTTATGTATGATAATCTTACATCTTCACTCTTCAGATTCACTAAACCGAACCGTTTTTAAAAAATACTAGGCAATTTTAGCATGGTGAGAGTCGTTTAGGCTTTTTTTTTCCTAAAGAACAAAACAATCATGCAGGTGCATGGGGCATAACAAAGGCTGGGAAGAGGCAGCTTCGATGTTCTGCGGTACTTCAATCGAGCTGGATACATGCAATGCAGCTTTGCTTGAATCCAAAGGGTGTTCCTGGAATGAGGTTAGACCGTTAGAGTCGTGATGCCATTTTTGCAAAAAAAAAAAGTTTAAAGTTTCCATTCTTTCCTGTGTTAAAGTGGTTTCCATGTGTTCAAAATAAATACTGAATCGAATTCTTCCTTACAAACAGCTATTGTCATCTTTTATCTTTGTTTTGTTCTTGGTAAGAATTTTGTATTCTATATTGCATTATCTGCATATCATAACACTTCATAAGTATCTTAAATGACTCTTTATGTCTTAATCGTTTGAGATTAAGTATAGATTTAGTCCCAATCGATCATTTAAACAAATCGATTCCAGATCATACCTCTGCACTGTGTGATTGTATTTTATATTTAAGCTGTAGGTTCATTAACATACTATATTATCTGCAATTCGGCATATCACCGACAGTAAAAAAAATCAAACACAATGTCCAGATTTAGCAGACCATACAGTGGCAGTGCACATTTTACTGTACTATGACAGAATATTGAATGCAAAATTGCAAATAAATTTGGTTACTCTTTGGGGATTTATATTGATGGCTTCTGCACTGTTTCCCATCATAGTATTGCATATGTTATAGGTTGGCCAGTTATGGTCCTAGCATCCAATAAATTATCCAGACAAAACCCAATTTCTATTTTATAATTTATGTTTTGTTTTTGTTTTGACATCACCAAGAAGATGCCAATTTTCTTATTTCGTCTTATTGAGCATAAATGAAGACATCAAACATATAGAATCACTTATTTATTGTATGTATCAGTTCCATTTGCCATCACTCTTCATATAGATGTTCTTATTATATGTTTTTTTTCGCTAAGAAGGCAGGGGGGGTTCAGAAGTCAGATTCCTTTGTTAAATCTATATTTTCATCTCATATTATTATGTCTAATCCATCTTTTGTACAGGCCTTCGCCTCCACTGGTCTTGGAGGTTGGAAACTCCATTGCATAGTGAAACCTGATACCATGTCACATTGAAGCTATCATCACTTCAACATCTTCCAGAATTCCCAATTTCTCTCGCATAGATTGTGACATAGTTTTAGAGAGATATTTCCATGCTCCAGAATCCAGATATATTTTCACATTTTGTGCTCTAGATTAAATTTATTTTTCTTAAATGTGTAATTATCTTTTTTTAGTAGGCGATTTGATTAATTAAAATTAAAGAGGGATTTTACACTCTAAATCGTTAATGATATTCCACAAATTAATTGTTTACAAACTATACCCTTAGTATTTATAATAATTATTTATACTTGACAATAATACCTTTATATTTATTATTTTCACAGCTTTAACATGCATATCTTATCTTCAGCCAAGTAGCTCATGAGTTTTTTTTGATAACGGAGGGTATCTCTTTACAGATCTAAAACTGTCAACCTTTGGATAATATACCAGAGTCACATAATATATCATCGAACAAATCTAAGTGAAAATGTGCAAAGTAAGATTCGAACTCTGAACCTCAGAAACTTTAATAGTTCCTGAGACCAGTGAGCCAAATTGCATAAATTCTTCAGACTATTGTCACTCGATATACTATCTTAAGGTCCTTTAATCCCATCCCTCTTTCTTTTGGCAAGCTCATCCTCTTCCACAACATGCCTTGTTCATCAACCCAGATGAATTTGTAGATTATAGACCTCATTAGCTACCCCCAATAATTTCCTCAACAATATAGCAATTTCCCCAACAATACCCAATCTACTAATTGTACCTTCAATTCCCTCATATGATAGATGCTTATTCTTAATTCTAGAGATTTAAGTAGTTGGTGTTGGTGTTGGTACTTAAGTAGTTGGAGTCGAAACTTGAGGAGTTAGAGTCGGAGTCGGAGTTGGAGTTGGAATTTGAGGAGTCGGAGTTAGAGTTGAAACTTAAGTTGAAGTCGAAGTTGGAGTCGGAACTTGACTTGAAGTAGGTTCTTCATTGTTGACAGAACTTCATGTAAATCGTTTCTTACTAACCAATGTTTTTTTGGATGTCATTTATAATCTGTGAATACAATAAAATATTTAGCACTTAAAATTAATAAAAACAGAAAAATAATTAAAATAAAAAAATTACTCACAAAGAATATATAAGAAATCCATAATTAGGCACTACAAATCTCTAGGTGGTCTTTTCAATACAACACTCCAATCTAAATTTTTAGGATCATCCACATAGAAACATTGTTGTGCTGCCAAAATAAATGGTTCATCTTGGTGCTTTAATCGTTTAGTGTTTATAGATATAATACCAAACGTATCAACTTGTATCCCATTTGTAGATTGGTCATTAAACCAATTGCAATGAAAGAGTGTTTCTACATGATTTGGTCCATATTATAGTTCACTAACATAATTTAATCTTTCATAATAGTTTTGCTTATTCACTATTGGGTTTACATCTCTAACACTCAAATAACATAATGTCTTGGCCGATACTAAAATCCCGTCATTTTGAGTCTTTAGTTTCACTGAACTCGACGTAGAAAGAAACTTAATACCATTCATTTTATATCCTTTGAATTTTTTCAAATCTAGACTTAAACCACGTGAAAGTCGCTAAATGCTAAATTTTACTTTAGGACGTGTATGTATATGATCTTTGAACCATTTAGGAAATTTTTCATGATGCATTCTTTCTATATGTTTGAGATTCATTACCGGATAACTGCGACGAATCACATCCACATGAAGTTCTCTAAAACTCTTTATTTCATCTGTATTGAATAATACATATCGATGTGCTTGCTCAAATATCCTATCCCCAAGATTAATGTGTGTAGCTTTACCAATATACCCATTTCAATTACAATCAAGTCTATTGGATTTTGTTTCAATATTTTCTGACAAATAGCGAGAGCAAAATATTAAACATTCTTCAGCAATATATTGTTCATAAATACTTCCTTCAGGTTGGCTTTTATTCCTAACATAACCTTTTAATGTTTTCAAATATCTTTCAATAGGATACATCCACCGATAATGCACTGGTCCTGCCACTTTTGCCTCAGTTGCAAGGTGAACTGACAAATGAACCATTACTGTGAAAAAAGATGGCGGAAATATCTATTCCAATTTGCATAACGTTATTGATATGTTCTTTTCCATTTGATTTAAATGATCGATATTCAGAGTATTGGAGCACAAATCATGTAAGTAGTTGCATAATTCTATTATCGAAAAACAAACATCTTTGGAACATGAATTTCTCAATGCAATAGGCAATAATTGTTGCATTAGCATGTGGCAATTATGACTTTTAAATTGCATAAGCTTCTTTTCTTTTGAATTCACATTTCTTGAAATATTTGAAGAATATCCATCTGGAACCCTAATCGACTTCAATATTGTGCAAAATAATTTTCTTTGTTCTAAGGTCATAAAAAATGGTGCAAAAGGAATGTGTCACTTTCCATTATTTTTTTTGTATGCATGAAGGTTTCTGCGAATTCCTTGATGTTTAAGATCTTCTCTCGCTTTCCAATTATCCTTGGATTTGTTCACTACATTAAGCATCGTATTCACTATGTTGTCGCAAATATTTTTCTAGATGTGCATGTAACACTTTGTTTAGAGGTTACGGAAAAGTGTTGCAGAAATAAACCCAACGGAGGGAGGTGCCGGAGGTGAAGAAGAGAGTTTCTTCCGATGGGAGCCGAGGGTGAAGATAAAGATTTCTCCCGAGGGAGCCGGAGGGAAGAATTGGATTTGTTTTAAACTTGGATGATGATCCATCCATTCCTTCTCTTATTTATAACAACGATTACAGCAGTGATTGAAACAATTAACTAACTAAAGTTGGAAGGAATATGCAACGTGGCTGTAACCACCGACAGCCTAATAATAGACAAAGTGAGGATCGCTTACTTTCTTTCTGTTTCTTGCCGACCTGGTCGGGTGATGATCTCCGGTAGTGGGTTGTTTTCCTGCTGGTGCTGGAGCAGGTGTATCGGCCCCTTCTTCAGACGGCTCCATCAGTTCTAATTCATCCTAGAGGTGATTCATGACTTCGTCTAAGTCCAGCCTTATTGTTACATCCCTCACTCCATCCGCGCTAACCTTATCCTCAAGGTTAGAAGAGGGCGCTAGGCGTGCGATCGTACTGAGATCTTCCCATGTCTTCTCATCGAGACCTAAGCCTAGCCATTGAATTAACACCTGTTCCACTTTCTTGCCCTTCTTGTTGATTAACCGGTATGCGGTGATTTTGTGTGGGATTACAATGGGATGGGCAGTGTTATCGCTTCCTGATCTGGATTTTCCCCTATAAATCGCTTGAGAAGAGCAATATGAAATGTGGAAAAAATCTTACAGTCCGACGGTAATTTTAAACGATAAGCTACAGCACTGATTTTCTTTGTGATAACGAACGGACCGTAGAATCTCACTGATAATTTTTGACACCTCTGGCGATCCACGGAATGTTATCTATACAGCTGTAACTTAAGCCAAACCCAGTCACCCTCATTGAACTCATAAGGACGTCTCCTCAAATCAGCATATCGTTTCATTCTCTCTTGAGCCGAGTGAAGGTTATGTTGTAATTCTGCCAACATCCTTTTCCTCTCCATTAGCAAGGTGTCCATCGCTTCTACCATGGAATCCCCTGGTCTATAATCAATAATTTCCGGTGACGACCTTCCATATACTGCCTGGAACGGGGTTGTCTTGGTACTATGATGGTAGGAACTGTTGTACCAAAGCTCAGCCCAGGGGAGCACTTCTGGCCATGATCGGGGATTTTGATGAACAGATGCTCGTAAATATTGCTCAATCGTCTTATTTGTAATTTCCGTTTGACCGTCGGTCTCGGGGTGGTATGCCGAGGACATTTTTAATGTAGTCCCGCTGCGCGTGAAAAGCTCTTTTCAAAACCGACTCATAAATATTTTATCACGGTCGGATGTAATGGTTTTAGGCATACCGTGAAGTCGGACTATTTGATTTACAAAATATTCAGCAACGGAGGTCGCCGTAAAGCTTGCCAGAAGTGCACCCAAGTGGCAATACTTTGTCAGGAGGTCTATGATGACTATGATAACAGATTTTCCTCCCACTGTTGGCAGGCCGGTGACGAAATCCATTCCGAGTTCTTCCCAAATCGCGGAGGGTATTGATAACGGCTGTAACAGGCCAATGGGTTTCGTCGTTGGTATCTTGATTTGTTGGCACACTCGGCACTGCTGGATGAAATTTTTGATGACCCTTGCCATCCCTACCCAGAAGAATCTGAGCTGTATGCGGGCTAGGGTGCGATATACGCCGGCGTGCCCTCCTATGTGGGTTCCGTGCAGCTCCTCCATGACTAATCCTCGCAGGTCAGATGATGGACCTAAACAAAAACGATTTTAAAAAAAATCAGTCCACCTTTTACTTCGAACCCGGGTCGAGCTTCTTTATTAATAATCTGCTGCAGTGTTTTTAATAGCCAAGGATCCCTTTTTGTCTCCTCCTTTAATTTATCCACCCACATTGGCAGGTCAGGAGCTGACATGGCTCGTAATTGTCTGGTCATTTCTTCCTCAGCAGGTATGCGTGACAAGGCATCGGCAGGACTATTTTCTTTTCCTCTTTTGTACTCGATGTGGAACTTATACCCCAATAATTTTGTTAAAAAAAATTGTTGTTCCGGTGTTTGAATGGTTTGGGCCATGAGATTCTTGAGGCTCCTGTGGTCGGTGCGTATAGTAAATTCATTACCCCACAAGTAGTGTCTCCATTTTTTCACGGCATCTGTGATTGTCCATAATTCTTTGGCGTAGGTAGAAGCTCTTTGACGTAGAGGAGATAACTTTTTACTGTAATACGCTATTAGTTGTTTTTTTTGCATCAAAATTGCTCCAACACCCACGTCACATGCATCTGTTTCAATGACAAATGGGAGAGAGAAATTATGATACATTAGTACCGGTGCTGTAATTAATTTTTCTTTGAGACACTCAAACGCTGACCAAGTTGTTTCATCCCAGTGAAAATTATCTTTTCGTAACAGATCCGTTAATGGGGAGGCTAATTGGGCATATTTCTCCATGAACCTCCTATAGTATCCGGTTAGGCCCAGAAAGGCTCTAACCTGTTTTACTATTTTGGGTTGCGGCCAGGCCTTGATTGCCTCTATTTTTTTCGGGTCGGGTTGCACTCCGGCGGATGAGATAATATGACCCAAATAGATTAAACTGGAGACCCCAAACAAGCATTTGGACTCTCTGATATAGAATGAGTTTTGTTGCAGTAGTTCCAATACCAACTCCAGGTGTTTGAGGTGTGCTTCTCGTGAGGTGTTATAGATCAAAATATCGTCAAAAAATACGATAACATATTTTCTTAATAAATCCTGCAATAAGTGGTTCATGGTAGCCTGAAAGGTAGAGGGTGCGCTGGTGAGCCCAAACGGTATTACGGAGAATTCGTAATGTCCGTGGTGTATTCGGAAGGCGGTTTTCTCTATGTCCTCTTCTGCAATTCGTATTTGATGATACCCGGCCCTCAAATCCAGTTTAGAGAAAATAGTGGCTCCGTTCAGTTCGTCAAGGAGTTTATCCATGGTTGGTATTGGGAATCGATCGCGAACAGTAGCTGAGTTTAATGCCCGGAAATCTACGCAGAATCTCCAAGTGCCGTCTTTCTTCCGGACCAATAAAACTGGAGACGAAAATGGGCTCGTACTATAACGGATCAGTCCTTGATTCAACATTTCTTTGGTAAGCCTTTCGATTTTTGGTTTTTGGAAATGCGGGTATGTTTAATCGGCCCGGAGCATGTTTGGCCCGGAGCATGTTTAATCGGCCTGGAGTTGGTAAAAATAGGCTATTTCTTCTCGGCCCATGAGGCTTTTAAGGCTGTTGTTTGATACTTGCGATGGGAGGTCGACCTGAAAATTAATTTTTTTACCTTGGTTTTCAAATTCCATGGACAACTTCTTATAGTCGTATGTGACCGCTCCTAAAGTCTCCAACCATTGTATCCCGAGCACAATGTTGGCTCCCTCCATTGACAGTACATATAAGTCTTCATTTAATGTCACCTCCTGTATAGTTAGTGGTACCTGCCGAACCATTTCTTGACATACCAGGTATTCACCGCTTCCGATAAATACTTTAAATTCCTGTAACGATTGAAGTCCCACCCCCAATTTGTAAGCCACCGAATCTTGAATGAAATTTTGTGTCGATCCACTGTCAATCAACACCGATAGATCGCGCCCCCGGACAGATCCTCGTAGCCTTAGTGTTCGAGGATTTAATGCTCTCGATAGAGCTTGGAGACTAATCTCTGTTGCTCCCTCTTCTCCCACCGTTGGTTCGACTTGTTCCTCCACTTCCGGTTGATTTTCCATAATTTTGACCAAACAGCCCTGGTCCATATCCATATGAAACAATTTACCTTTGCAACGATGGCCGCGGGAATAAGCTTCATCGCAGTTGAAGCATAGGCCTTTCGCCGTACGTATTCGTCGTTCTTCCACAGTCAAGGTCTTTCTTATAATGGGTACCCCTCGGGAGGTGTCCGGTGGTGTTTTTAGTAAGGGAACAGAACTCGACGCTCTTGATCCTGGCCGGAAAGGGGTTCTCCATGATAAATGTCGGCGTCCCGGGTGGGCATCATATACTTTGGCTGCTGAAAATGCTTACCTCAACGATGTAGGTTTCAAAATTTTCAGCTCACTCTTCAGCTCAGGTCTAAGCCCACCCACGAAATACGTTATGAGTGCCTGTTCCGATTGCTCCTCTACTTCGTTTAGCAAGTCTTCGAATTTCTCCAAATAGTCGGCCAATATCGACGTCTGTTGTAACCGAGTCAATTCTTCCAATTTATCCTCGTACTCGGCCGCACCAAACCGCTCCCGTAAGTCCTCCACAAATTTTGCCCAAGTTGAGATTAATTTGTTTCGCCTCATCCCCCATATCTAGCTCAACGCTTTGCCTGTCATGTGTAGACCCGAGATTTGGACCTTCGATTCTTTTCCAATACCATGGAACGCGAAATATTCGTCGGCTTGGTATAGCCATCCCTCTGGACCTTCCCCCGTAAATCGGGGAAAATCTAATTTAATCGCGCGTTTAACATTTATTGTTTCCCCTTTTGCGTCGAATGGAAAATTGTTCTGATCGTTGTTGGACAGTTTGAGCACTGTCTCCGCCATTTCTGCGATAGCTGCGTCCTGTCGGAGTGTGATTTCCATCTGGTGCGCTGTCTGTTCATCAATAATCGCCCCTAAGATTTGTCGCAACTCTTCTAGTGATTCTTCTCTATTTTCTGACGAGCTGGCCATGATTCCGTCGACCGTAACTGCTTCCTTGCAATACCCGTGCAAGAGGACAAAGAAAGCACCAATGTAACACTCTGTTTAGAGGTTACGGAAAAGTGTTGCAGAAATAAACCCAACGGAGGGGGGTGCCGGAGGTGAAGAAGAGAGTTTCTCCCGATGGAAGCCGAGGGTGAAGATAAAGATTTCTTCCGAGGGAGCCGGAGGGAAGAATTGGATTTGTTTTAAACTTGGATGATGATCCATCCATTCCTTCTCTTATTTATAACAACGATTACAGCAGTGATTGAAACAATTAACTAACTAAAGTTGGAAGGAATCTGCAACGTGGTTGTAACCACCGACAGCCTAATAATAGACAAAGTGAGGATCACTCACTTTCTTCCTGTTTCTTGCCGACCTGGTCGGGTGATGTTCTCCGGTAGTGGGTTGTTTTCCTGCTGGTGCTGGAGCAGGTATGTCAGCCCCTTCTTCAGACGGCTCCATCAGTTCTAATTCATCCTGGAGGTGATTCATGATTTCATCTAAGTCCAGCCTTATTGTTACAGTGCATTACATCAAGATTATGCTAAATCAAAATTGATTTCCAGTAGGGTAAAGAAAAGAATATACTTTTCTTCATCCATCATTCTGCAAATGTAACTGGTGTACCGAAGTTTCCTTTTCCTAATGCTTTATTTGGAAGTGCGTTCAACTAAAATTTGATTTTACTTCAACAATTCAATTCTTGAATATAATTTTAAAGTAAAAGTAATTATATTTTTTAAAGTAATTTTACCTCTTTAAGTATGTTCTCACCGGATCTAATTGGAGGTGTGTTAAGGCAGCAACCCCCAAAAACGAGCTTGCTACAGTAACCTGAAATTGAGTCACAAAGGAGAAGAGAATTTGTTGTAGGACCGTGTCCTAAGCTTCATAAGCCATGCTTATTGAGAAAAATGAAAATGATACCCTAAAATTAGGGTTTACAAAGTTTAAATAGTCTCGGCCAACGGACTGGGCCTATAAAAATAATAACAAGACTTCCTATTTTAAAATAACATAATCTTTAAATTTAATGGGTTGAACCTTTACCCTTTTACCTCTACCAATGTCTTCAGATATACTTGTTTTGTTTGACTCAAACCTTTCATCTAACTTTTGCAGGTCACGTTCTTCCTCTTCTCCATCAGCTTCCCCCGATGCCTCCTCCCAGATCTGCTCTTCCTCTCCAGGTATGTCCATGGTTGCTTCTTCCTCTCTTCTATCTTCATTATTCAATCTCTCTTGCATATCATGTAATACTGCTTCCCTTTGACATGTGTATCTATCATCATCACCACCGTTCAGACCTCTTCAGGTGGAACTCTCTGGACAGGTTACCTGTCCAAAGTGACGGAAACGCTCTGCACAGGTCCGACATTGCTTCCCACGACACCTCTTCAGGTGGAACTCCCTCCCACTGAACGAGTAGTTCTACTACTTTCCTATTCTGTTTCAAGACTGTTCTGCTCCCCAATATGGGCATCGGGACTGTGAAAATCTGATTCTTCTACAATAGTTCAGGTAACACTTGTGCTTGTTGATCTGGATTGCTCCCTTTATATTTTTTTAATCTTGATATGTGAAACACTCTATGAATTTTGCTTGTCTCGGGTAAATCGATTTCATATGCCACCCTGTTAATTATTTTTACCACTTGAAAAGGCCCAAAATATCGCGGCGACAATTTTGGGTGTAGACAAAGCCTCACAGTGATCTGTTGGTATGGTTGTAATCTGACCATAACACATTCACCAACAGTAAGCTCGACTTCCACTCTTTTCTTATCCGCTACTTCTTTCATATAGTGTTGTACTTTTTCCATATTTTCTTTAACTGATTTTATAATTAATGACCTTCTTTGCAGATCGTCTTGGACAGCCTCGACGACAGACGAACTTTCCACAAAAAATGGTAATGCCGATGCTTCCCTTCCATATAGGGCTTTGAATGGCGACATTCCGATAGAACTATTGAAAGTCGAATTATGCCACAATTCGGCCCAAGGTAATGCTTCTAACCATTTTTTAGGATTCTTATACGTAATCGAACGCAAAAACATCTCTAATCCTCTATTGGTGACCTTCGTTTGTCCATCCGTTTGTGGGTGGTAAGCGGATGACATTTTTAAAGTGGTTCCACTGATACAGTGGATCTCCTTCCAAAACCTCCCCGTAAATACTTTATCTCGACCTGACACGATCGATTGAGGTATGCCATGTAATTTTACCACTGTCTCGATGAAAGCTTGTGCGACTTCGGTTGCCGTATAATTATTAGTTAATGGAGCTAGGTGACAACACTTAGAAAGTTATCGACCACCACCATTAGAACAGACTTGCCCTTCACCTTTGGTAATCCTGTTATGAAATCCATACATATATCCGACCATACCGCTTTCGGTATTGGTAAAGGCATTAGTAATCCTTGATATTTAGATGTTGGTATTTTCATTTGTTGACATACATGACAACAGTCCACAAATTCCTTCACACTGTTTCGCATAGATTTCCAAAAGAATACCTCCTTAATTCTTTTTCAGTTCTTTCGATACCCGAATGACCACCAAATTTCGAAGAATGGAACTCCTTTAAAATAGTAGGTATTAATGAGGAATCTTCAAAGATAAATAATCTGCCTTTGAAATAAATTTTTCCTTCAATAATACTGAAATTGGCAACACCATATTCTCCTTCGATTTTTTTGCGCAATTCTAGGAATTTATTATTATTTTCATTCTCGCTCTACAACTTCTCTGTCAACTCATTAATATAGGTTGATAAGGCCAGAATTGAACCTTCTATGACCGGTAACTCTTCATCTATCACAACTCTTGACAAAGCATCTGCCGCTTTGTTATCGATACCTGATTTATATTCAATCGTAAATTCATAGCCCAATAATTTATATAAGAATACCTGCTGCTCCGGTGTCTGAATTACTTGCGATAGCAAGTTCTTTAAACTACGGTGGTCTGTTTTTATAATGAATCTCCTTCCCAACACATAGTGGCGCCACTTTCCTACCGCTTGAGTGATTGCATAAAGCTCCTTAGCATAAGTAGATGCTTTAGACATTTTTTTTGAGATTTTGCTACTGAAATAAGCAATCGGATGGTTGTTCTGCATTAAAACCGCTTCTATCCCAAATTCGCATGCGTCCGTTTCTATAGTGAATTCAATTTCAAAATTGGGATATGCTAGCACCGGTGCATTTAGCATTACCCTCTTTAATTCTACAAATGCCTTAATAGCTTCCTCAGACCAAATGAATTTATCCTTTCTTATTAAATCAGTCAATGGTGTTGCTACTTTAGCATACGATTTTATAAATTTACGATAATAACCTGTCAAGCCTAGGAAACCCCGCAAATCTTTGATTGTCACAGGTACGGGCCAGCGTACCATAGCATCCAATTTCTCTGGATCGGGCATCACCCCTTCGTTTGTTATAATATGACCTAGAAAATGTAGAGATGATTTTTCAAACTCGCATTTAGATAGCTTGACAGCAAACTGATTTTTTTTTTAAATCTCGAATGTAACCTCCAGATGTCTAGCATGCTCCTCAAGACTCCTACTATATATTAGAATATCATCAAAGAAAACTAGAATAAACTTCCTTAACTGATTTTTGAATATATCATTCATTGTTCCTTGAAATGTCATTGGTGCATTAGTTAAGCCGAACGGCATGACTAAAAATTCGAAGTAGCCATGATGTGTTCGAAATGTTGTCTTCTGAATATCCTCTACACTAACCCTGATCTGATGATAACCAGAACGCAGATCTAACTTAGAAAAAATTCTCGCACCATTGAGTTCTCCCAAGATCTTATCAATGGTCGGTATAGGGAAGTGGTCCTTTACGGTTATAGAATTCAGTGTCTGATAATCTACACAAAGTCGCCATCCTCCGTCTTTTTTTTTACTAGAATAACCGGAGAAGAGAACGGGTTGTTACTAGCACGTATGAAACCTTGTGTGAGCAATTGTTTGATCAATATTTCCATCTCGGTCTTCTGAAATTGAGGATAACGATACGGTCTAACATTGACAGGTTTCGCACCCGGATTAATATGAATTCTATGATTCTGAATTCTTTCCGGAGGTAGTTCGGTAAATTCCTCAAATATCTCTCTATATTTGCATAGTAAATCTTCAACCTCCACCGATAATTTTTCATTTTTTCCCTTTTTCCACAGATTTGTTGTCATTTTGAATTATCTCAAATCGACATAAATATCCTCGTGGAATATGCTCTGTTAATTTCCTTAATTCTCTTGAAGATAATATTTCCTCTTCAATAACATGACTGCCTTTCCAGTGTATAAACTGATTTTGTAACATAAATTCCATTGACAGATCAGAATAATCTGTCATTATTTTACCAATTGATCTCATCCATTGAACTCCCAGAACGATATTTGCACCTTCTAGCTGCAAATTCAATAAATCTATTGTAATAGTGGTACCTTGGATTTTGATTTCTACACCTCTGGATACTGTAGAACAGCCCAGTTGTTCCCCACTTCCCGTTGCAACTGTAAATTCTTTAATTGGTGATACTGCCAATTTTACGTCTTTTTGCAACCTCAGTTTGGACAAAATTGTGCGATGATCCCGAATCGATCAAAACAGAAACTCTTTGTCCAGCAATCAAACCAATCAACCTAATTGTCTCCGGATCCGGTTGACCATTCATAGCATACAAGCTAATCCTTGGTACTTCTGTTGATTGTATGTTATCCACAGCATCTTTGAATTCTTCCACATCATCAAATTCTTCCTCATTAACCTCAATGAGCATATCTCCCTCAATAAATAATCTGAATAGACGTTCTTTACACTTATGGCCACGAACCCATTTTTCATCGCAATTGTAGCAAAGGTTCTTCTCTCTCCGAGCTTTCATTTCTTCCGGTGTTAGTATTGTTTTAATCATTAGATTTTTGTTCGTTTCGCTATCGGCGATACGCTTATGCGGAGGTACATAATTGCTCCTCTGTTTTTCCCATAATGTTATTTGTTTGTTGCCGTGTTGAATTTCTTCCTCACCTTCACAAACAGTTGCTAAAGCGAAAGCTTCCGAAATGCCTTCCGGTCTTGCTTTCACCAATTCCTTCCGAATTTCAGGTTTCAATCCAGTGATATACATTTGTCTTTTTGTCTCCTCCGAAACGCCTCTTACTTTAGTCGCTAGAGCTTCGAATTTATTTTGATATTCCCTAATTGAACTTGTCTGCACCAGCCTGCCAAGACGTCCAGTTGGTAAATCATACGGGCTGCTCCCGAACTTCCTTTGAATATCTTCCAAAAACTCTGCCCATGAATTCAGTTTAACTTCATCCTCCATCCATACCATCCAATCTAGAGCCTCACCCTCCATATTCACTGTTACTTGCACTATTCTTTCCTCATCAGGTGTCCCATGATAACGGAAATATCTTTTTACTTGATAAATCCAGCCTTCCACATTTTTCCCGTTGAACTTTGGCATTTTTGTGTGAATGTTTTTTTTTCTGTTGATTGTCGCGATCGAAACGGTTAGTCCCCATCTGAATATCTGAAAATGATGAAGCACCATTATTAATTATTTTTGTTAAATCCAGAATTGTAGCCCCAATCTTTGTCATCTTCTCATTCAACCTTGCAAAAGACATTTTGTTTTCTTCAGCATCAAATTCGATTTTCTTCCTCAATGTTGCCACAATTTCCTATGGTGATGTGGCGATGTCATTCTGTTAACAAAATTTTCGATCTCAATAAAAATTAATCGAAAGTAGTAAGGATGAGATTACGTCCCTTATCTAGATCTAGGTCTAGAGCTAGATCAACTCTTGAAAGATTTTTGAAATAATTTAAGTCGTTCCCGACTGTGTATTGCTCATTTCCTTTGATTTTTTTCTTCCTGAGATCCGAGAATAGTACAAATTAATATAAAAATGACTGGAAAATTGAGTTTAGATACGTCCCTGCTGTAGATCTAGTATAGATCTAGATCAAATCTTGGAGAGTTTTTTTTTTGAATAAATTAACGTCGTTCCCGACAATCTTCTTTCGCAACAGTCTGATTGAAAGCACCAAATGTTAAGGCAGCAACCCCCAAAAAAGAGCTTGCTACGGTAACCTGAAATTGAGTCACAGAGGAGAAGAGAATTTGATGTAAGACCGTGTCCTAAGCTTCATAAGTCATGCTTATTGAGAAAAATGAAAATGATACCCTAAAATTAGGGTTTACAAAGTTTAAATAGTCTTGGTCAACGGACTGGGCCTATAAAAATAATAACAAGACTTCCTATTTTAAAATAACATAATCTTTAAATTTAATGGGTTGAACCTTTACCCTTTTACCCCTACCAATCTCTTCAGATGTACTTGTTTTGTTTGACTCAAACCCTTCATCTAACTTTTGCAGGTCATGTTCTTCCTCTTCTCCATCAGCTTCCCCCGATGCCTTCTCCCAGATCTGCTCTTCCTCTCCAGGTATCTCCATGGTTGCTTTTTCCTCTCTTCTATCTTTATTATTCAGTCTCTCTTGCATATCATGTAATACTACTTCCCTTTGACATGTGTATCTATCAAGGTGCTGCTTCCAATTTGATTTTATTGTTGAACTTTGATTTTTCTTTTCTATATGGATGTGAAGGATCCAAAAAATGACGATGTCCCATAAAACATGTTTTTTGACTCCTCTTCAAATACAAACTACATGTATTGGTCAAACATACACCACATGCCACTTTTCCTTTTGTACTCCATCCAGATAAGTTCTCATATGCTGGATAGTCATTGATTGTCCATAGCAGAGCCACTCGTATTATAAAAGTTTTTTTCTTCACTGAGTCATAAGTTTGAACACCATCATTCCATAATAACTTTAACTCGTCTATTAGTGGTTCTAATTTCTAAATACACATCAATATCATTGCCTGATTGTTCTGGACCTAAAATCAATAATGATATAATCATATTTGATTGTTTCATGCGCAACCATGGTGGCATGTTGTATGGGATAAGTACAACTGACTATGTGCTACGTGATGATGTCATTGCATAGGGATTAAATCTATCTCATGCCAACCCTAGTCTAACATTTCGAGGTTCTATAACAAATTCTGAATTGACACCATTTAACACTCTCCATTGTTCTGTATCTGCAAGATGACGAAGTACGCTATCTCTCAAACGATGATCTTCATGCCATGTCATATCAATACACTCCCTAATCCTAACCCTAACCCTAACACTAACCCTAAACCCTAATCATGTATAACCAGTACCCCCCCTTTGACGTACCAAACTCTTGGGGAATTCATTTCAGTTCCAGATAATATATGATATGTATACAAGATCTTGTATCACCAAGAATATATAATAAATTAATAATGTAAGTAATGGCTCGCAATTCCCTTCTAACAATTAGGACTCCCAAATACGTACTTAATTGGCAGCATGCCTTCTTAAAAACTGAAGATCCTCAATAGCTGATCTCTTTTATTCTCACATGCCTCAGATAGAATTATTGTGCTTTTGTATGTGAATACCGAAAAATCTAGCAGAACCCTTCTCACAGTTGATAATGGATTTAACATTTGGTGATACATGTCTGAATCGAATATATTATCGCCACGAAAACATAACCTAAAAAAACTGAAACCCTTTCCAACCCAAACCACAAATACACATCCTAAAAGGATCGAAACCCTTCAAGACCCTGAAATAGCTCTGAAAGAGACGCACAAAGAAGAAGTCGTCCTCGCATTTCAAACTAATATGACTAATCTCTGGTCCATATGTTATAATCGTGATGGGCTAGAGTATTAGGCCATAGCCCAATAATTTGGGCATCATCACAAGGATAGAGGTAATTAAGAGGATGGAGAAGAAAAAGTTTGGAAAGCTTTGAGGACCATGGAGCGCAACCTTGAAAAATCACTCACACGAGAATTTTGAAAACTTGGAAACTTTAAGAGCAAGAGCTAGCAAATGAAAGCTTGAACTTTTGAGATATTTAGAGAGATTTGAAAGTTTTGGCCGAAAATTGTTGGGGTGCTCCTTTTTTGGCCTTGGCTAGTGGCATGAATGGTAACTACCTTGAATTTCATGTTGCATTGGTACAAGAGATTCCTTACACATTTGTAACCTTGTAGAAACTATGGTTTGTAAACTCAACAATATAAGGGGCTCCGAACACAACATAAAGTCAACTTACACACCATGTGAGATATAAAAGCGACTTCCCTTGAGAAATCGAAATCAGGAGTTACGGTCTTTCGTAATCACGTTCACTACAGAAAAATAGTGTTTTTCTGACGGAAAATACCGACGGTCTGGCTACCAATATTAGACGTCCTGACGGTCCAACCGTAATTTAAATTAAAAAAATTAGACCGACGGCCTAGTCGTTTTCTAATTTACGAGGGAAAACACCATTGACGGACTCATGCAGCCTATCGGCGGCCAGACCGCCAGTAGGAAGCCACCAGAAAACACTGTTTTTTTTAGTGGTTCTACTTCCATTTTAGAGTGATTCGTATGAATCTGGTTTTCTTTTATAGGGAGAACCCATTCCTAATTTAGAGATTTATAGGGGTATTTCGGTAACTTCACAACTATTTTTGGTTGAGGGAGGGCAATTGTAAACCCAGTTACAGTCTAAAAGTCTGTTGGGAAGGCTGTGAAGCCCACTTCCAAGAGGAAGTCAACTACTTGTTAGGGGAAGTAGACGACTTCTCTTTTGGAAGGCTTTCCAGAGCTCTTTCTTCGTGTTTGGGCCTGATGGGATTTTGGTCTGTTCTGACTGAATGTTTACGGTTTTATGCCTTAAAGAATTTCGATCCTTTTGGGCTACTTATCCATAGTACACTTTTGGGTTACATAATAAATCTATATATATTTACTATTTACCATTTTACTGTTTACCAAAGTCTCTCTCCTTTTGCCTTCCTCGCTTCTTTTTACCTCTATTTACCAAGTACCCTTCATACTATTTACCCTTTTACTGTTTACCAAAGTCTCTCTCCTTTTGCCTTCCTCACTTCTTTTTACCTCTTGCGTGTTAACTATAGGGCCAGGATCGCTTTATTCAACCTCTATCTTTTCTTCATCTAATCGAGCATAAATTCTCCACATCTAAGTCCACCAGAGGTCAGTTGAGACAGTGTTGGTCTTGTATCACCTCTAACAATATCCTGTAGAATCTAAATTGTCGATACATATTAGTATTGATAATCATGTTTAATTAACCTTAATCATATTGTTATTCAATAAGATAAATTTAATTTGAATTGAATTGAACTTAATCTCAATTAGGTTTATATTAAATCATAAAATTATTTGACCTTATATAAAATAAAGTCAAAACTTGGTTAACTTCTTATATTTATGAATTAATTATTTTAATTACTCTTGACTTTTTTATTTTTTATCTTTGATCAAGAAACAAGATTGACATAGAACAAATACAAACTTTGCATAAGATAAAGAGAAATGTTACATAAAACAAATATAAGTTTTGCATGGAACAAAGAGAAATGTTACATAGATCAAAGAGTTGACAAAAAGAATATCCAACATATTTTGAACTCTTGTAAGAAATCAAAGCAATGTTATAAATAGAGGGGTATGCCCATTGCAAACGCTAACCAAACACATTTTTGAGCTCCAAATCTCTACATGCAAATCCACATCTTTCAAAATCATTCAAGCTTTCAAGTTTTTCAAGTTATGTCCAAGTGCTCTTTGCTCTCATAGACGTCCAAAAATTCTATATTTCTTTTTCTAATCTTCTTGAGTTTTTAAGCAAAGTTGAAGTGTTCCATTGTGTTTTATTTTTAAACATTCATCATCATTTCGTGTGTTCCACTTTGGTTGAGAAAGTTGTCTCAAGATCACCAAAGTGTAAGAAAGGTTTTTGAACTTAAACCATAAAATTTTAGTTTGGTTTTATAAAGTTTTCGAAAAAACTTTTAAGTGTTAAGTCTATCTTAAAAGACTTGAGATAGTTGTAAGTTTACTTTAAAACTTGAGTATTTTTAAGTAGTATTCATTTAAAAGTTTAAAAGAGGTTCGTAAACATTATAGTTTTGAAAAGCTTACACAAGGTTTTTGAGCGTTATTGCGTTTAAAAACTCTTATAGGTTTGACAATACCTTTAATCTAGTGGATTTCGTGAAACAATCTCATGAGACTGGAGTAAATCAGTTGAGACCGAACCATGCAGTATAAATCTCTGTGTTCATTGCTTCATTTAAATTTTTAGCTATTATTTAAACATAAAATCGACTACTTATATTTTATATCACTTTCGATTTTAAACCTATATATATTATATTTATCTTGAAGTCACTTTTAAACCCTCGACCTGTCATCAGGTGCTCAAGAGACCATTTACTTTCAAATTATTTACATTTAAATCCTCAACATGTTATCAGGTGTTTACGAGACCATTTACATTTCAAGTCATTTACGATTAAAAGTTATCGACCTGTTATCAAGTGCTTATGAGGCTTTTTAATTTTTACTAAACTATATATTTATATAATAATAATATTATATTGTTATTGATATTATTATAATATTACTATTGCTATTGTTATTATTGCATATATTTTCGTTAAAAAATATATTACGTGAAAAGAGGTTATTAACCTCCCTTATAGTCGTGGATCGCGATCCAGCATATCCATCACACCCCGTACATAGAGGCGTATGAGATGGATATTTAACACTTAGATTATCGCAATAGCTCTCCTTTTCCTCTTCTATGTTAAACTTTCTTAGTCTAGGGAAGGTGAACTGTGCATCTACAACGATCGCCAGATGCACATCCACTTCTAAGGAGTTTTGATATTCTAGGTGGCCATTCAAACGGGTACATGGGTGCTGGCTAGCTATTCTGGCTATGATCTCATCCTTTCGATATTTTGACCGTAGGTTCTCATCCTTTAGTAAATGTTAAAAATCGTCGTTAATTTGGTTTAATCCATACAGGAAGCGTATGCAGTGTTCATCCAATTCAGTATTATCCATCCAAGGTTGAATAATAAGTACATCAGCTCCATACCAAACCGATTCTAGTTTCAAAATGTTGTTGCATCCTAGCTTGTTTTGTTCTGAGATCTATCTTGAAACAGTTAGCTCCCATGTCTGTAATTTGTTTACTTAGCCGTATAACCTAGCTAGTTCGAATTTGCGAAGCTCCATTTTTGTCATCGATCGGGCCTCCGATGATTTTTAACATAACATACATTGAATGATTGTCATATTCCAGCTATGACTTCGAGATCTTTACATTCGCTTTGTTCTTCGTAACTGTTAACTGTTAGTATCCCATATTCAAAGAATTGAAGAGACTTAAACAACATGTACACTTCCAAAAGTTCTCATTAGAGAAATCACCAAGGACATCAGTCTTTCCTTTAAATCATGGGATATCAGCCTTTATCGACTAGCTTCATCATTGATATAGGTTTAGTGGCTGTGGTTCCAGGTTCTCTAGCTCAAAATCACTCAAGAAAACAACCGCCGATGAATGTTAATGTTAAAATGGGCTGGGTCTGGAATGGTTGGCTTGTCTTTGAACCCATGAAGTTGATCCGGGTCTGGACCGAGTCTGAAAGGAAAATATCTGAAACCAGACCACTAAAAAATCCAGGTCCAGTCCGGTTCAAATAGGGATTTTTACCTTAAAAAATTAATAAAAAATGAGCAGAAATCTTAAAACAGTAAAACATAAAATAAAAATTAAGTTCAAAATATTATGTAACAGTCTAAGTCATTAGATATTTAATTAATCATACAGAATCAAAGAATCACAACGGTTGGAAAAAAGAAAAGAAAAACCTATAACATATCTTGTATTTGGGATTAGGGTTGTGTAATTTTGTTACTTTTATTTTAGAAAATAGACTAAGGTTAAAAAAATACAGAAATTTTGTCCAAACACATCCTGACCATCTACTTTTATTCGTTCAAATCCAGAGACCATTATTATTTTATTTAGTTCTGACAAATTCAACGTCCATTATTAACCGATTTGACACTAATCTATAGACATTTTAGAGTTAGATAATAATCAATACTTTTTTGAACCTAATTATATCAAAAAATCCTTTACTCCTATAGGAATGCTTATTGTACTTTGGACAATCTTATTGCACCCGATTTGACAATACTCTGAAGACAATTATGCTACCGGAATTTGTGTTGAAATATCATGTTGTCTGGTTTTTTGAATCTTAACTCAATATCAAGACAAACTCTTCGATCACACACGGAATTTCCGAGTAGGAAGTACTTCTTCCCCTCGCACTCCACCTTATGAAGCAGTTCATTTGTAAACTTTTTCTTACCATGATGGCTTTTGGTCGACCTCTCCTCCTCCATCTCTGGTAGTTTCTCCAAACTCCGTCGACGACCTCACGAACATCCATAGAGTTTATCCACCCGGATTCGGTCCAATCGACTTGGTCATATGCCCCAACTGTAAGTACCTATTCATGGCCTATCTTGTTCATTTTCAAGATATTCTTCCACCTATTCAGGATTTTCCGGTGGTCTTTGCTGAAGAGCCGACCAATGACAAGCCTAATGATGCTGTTAGTGTTGGAACGGTTAGTGTTCCCGATCATGTTTTGGATAGTCTCGTTGCCATGGATGATGTTGAGTTCTTCAAGTACCTAGGCGGCCTTGGCAAGTAGATCGTTGGTCGAGCTATTTGACATTACTTACTAGATTACATTCGATCTCTTCTAAATGTCTATAACGATCCTTCGTCAACGTACGATTAACAAATCAAACCTACGTTGACATTTACAAAACAAACAACTTGAAGTTGACTGAACTATAGGAATAAGAAGCGATTTATTTAATTGGTGCAAAATAGAATAATTTGGCGATCATTTCGCTGTTTTCTTATGATATTTGAACAACATAAAAAATATGGACAATTACAACGAGAACATACCTGAAACTGGATGTCTTATCTTGACTTTTGCTCACAAAATAGTTGATGTCAACGGTATATGTGAAGTAGATGACAGTGTCGAAACACAGTGAAACGTTGATCTTATGCGATTTGTGAAGACTCTTTCAAATAAATTAGATGAAATTGTCAAATATGAAAAACTTTTGACCTAACATTGACATGACAATTCATACTTCATTTATTACTGGTAAATTTGAAAAATACTGCTTGATAGCCGGCAAAACATATATTTAAAATGTCCATTTAAAACACTGACATTGGATAAATAAAAGTAAGGTACATATAGATTCAATAACTACACAAGCTAGCTATATTATAGAGTAGGTCTGCTAGTATGAAATGGAGAATATTAGAAATATAATATTAACAAAATCGTGGACCGTTCGATCAAGATCAAAAGGCTGGACACATGCGGACACATGGTTAAAAGGACACACTAGAAGCTTTATCTAAAAAATATAATTAGTATTTTTATAATTAAAACCTTAAAGTTAAAGATAATATAGGTTAAAAAAATACAGTTTTTTTCCAGTGAGCTCAGCATAGGGTGAGTTCAAAAACGCTTATCCTATATGAGTCGTTGGATATTGTACAAAGTCATCTGAACCGTCTTTTAATTATATTATTTTTTTAATGTTTTGATCGCACACATCCCATACGGACTTGAACATTATTGAACTCATATTATGTGAACCTTTCTGAATTTTATTCTTATATAATTAGTCTCAGCCCCAGACAGCGGGGTCGGGGGTGAAACGCGGACTTATTTACAACCTCACTTGATAACTTAAAAGTAATTAACAATTAAAAAAAAAATTAATTAGATGTCTTTGTTCAAATATTCCTTTGATTTCCAAACATCTCTCCCTCTGCTCATAATGTCATAATGTCTCTGTGTTGTGTTGGGCAAATGCTAAATGGAAAAAAAAATGAATCTTTGTCCAATTATTCGTTTTCCTATGTGAAACTGTCGTTTCTCAAACACCCCAAATGACCAAAAATCCATCGTCGACTCCATGTTTATCGCCGGTTAGTACTTGGTCGTCACGCTCTCTTGAATCCTGATCCTCTCCAGACACCACTATAGCATTTGTACCCATCTGAGCCAAGTGGACAGCGCCATCAGAAAGGTTGAAACTTGAAAGAGTGGGTAGACAAACCCTACTACTACCTCACACCACTCACAAATCTCTCGACTTTCCAGGGAGGGTGTTGTTGCTTTTCTTTGGGTTCTCCTCTACACCTCGAAATTGGGTCTTTACGCGTTTGCTACTACTGAATTCTAGGGTTTGCTTCTTCTTTTTCTCTCCTCACTTTCTTCTTCATGGATCTCGGGGATGAACTGGAGGTGGGTGTGAAACTGTGAATGCCAAGCAAATCTGAGTTGGGTTTTGGAAAAAAAGAGGGCTGGCAAAATGTAAGTGCTGCTGATTAATTGATTAGGATTTAGTCTTTTGGTAGGGATTGTGGGTCAGGGAAATGGTGGGGGAGGGGGGATTTAGAGGAGGGTATTCAAGTTTTTGGATTTAACAAAGTACTGACCATAGATCAAGGATTCAAAAACAAGTTGTGACTGTCTGGAGTATTTGGGAAAAACTTCGCGTCTTTTGCATTGTTGTCAGCAATTTTTGATTTTTTTTTTTTGAATAGAGAGGTTTCTGGATATTGCTTTGTATTTCTGATTAAGAAACCTGATATTTTTTCTTTTCTTTCTTTTTCGGTTCTAGCTAGCGAAAACAACTTGTACACTTGAAATCAGTTTTGGATCGATCCAATATCATATGCTTTGAAAGACTTCCTCTCCGGATTGTTCAAGGGAGGATGATTGAACAATTCATCAACTTTGTTATCCGACCTCCCCGGTAAGTTCTAAGCACAAGATGATTTTGGCTTTTTGTTTGTTATTCACCACTTGCATCTTTTGAAGTATTGATTTGATTTATATTTAAAATAATTGAATATTGATTGCTACCACTTTATTTTAAATTTGGAGTCTGTTCAATTCTACTCTTAAATCATTCAATTCATTTTCATCTTATTAAGGTTACATTTTTTTCCCAGTAGTATCATAAGTCCTTGCAAATTATTAACAAACACGCTTCTGAATGCTGACTGTTTGATTGTTCACAAAAAGCGGTGTGATTGCAGTTATTTTATTTACACTAAAAAGTAAATCACATGATTATACTTATAGTATGGCTGTATGGGAAATTGTTGAAAGTAGAATTCATCTGAAATCGACGTCGTTAATTAGCTAGCTAAGAAAATCAAGTTAGTTGCCTTTTATGTCTACCATCAGTAATCAGTTATTATATCACTTTCAAATTTCAATCCAATTTTTCTTGCAAAAAAAAACGAATATTACATTCGTACCTTATTTTTAATGTATGTACAGAGCGGACTACAACCCAGATCAGTATTTATGGGATTCAGAATTTAATCTTGCTGGAAGGAAATACAAACGTCAAGATTTGGAGGCAAGTATGGGTATAGATTACCAGGGTTCTGCTTATCTGTTCATTTGCTCTTTTTTTCTGATACTTATATCTTTTTTTATAACTTTGACAGCTAACGAACGGAAGAGGCTACACCCTGCAATGCAGTCATTATGTTCCTGCCAACTTTTCAGACGACACTCCTCTTCCATGTGTTATTTACTGCCATGGAAATAGGTCAACAACCATATTATTTTTCGCTACTTTTCTTTTATGCCATTATCATAATACATCATATTCCGTTTGTTGGATGAAAGAGGAGATTGTGTACGATCTTACTTCCTCTTAGGGGTTGGCAATCTGATTGTATATTCTTGTTACATGTAGGATTTTAATTTAGGGTCGATCCAGGCTGATAGTATAAATCTATCATTACAGATTTATGATTGGATTGACAATGGAATCTCACACTGACTTATTTGAAAAAATATGCAGCGGATGCAGAGCAGATGCTAATGATGCAGCTATAATGTTACTTCCTTTGAATATAACACTCTTCACCCTTGATTTTTCTGGCTCAGGCCTATCTGATGGTGATTACGTTAGCCTTGGCTGGCACGAGGTAGAATTAGCTGCTCATAATGTCTTTTAGGGTCCAAGTCTTTCTAAGTATTAAAAACATAACCTAACCTATCTTGTGCCGTAGAAAGACGATCTTAAAACCGTGGTGTCTTTCCTGCGGAACAGCAAGAAAACCTCATCCATCGGTCTTTGGGGGCGGTCCATGGGTGCAGTTACAAGGTATTCACTTTTTGTCTTATGTTTATTTGATAAATGCTGTTACAAATTGTGGTTCATAATTTCTTTGGATGTATTCTATGTATGATGCAGTCTTCTATATGGGGTGGAAGATCCCTCAATTGTGGGGATGGTTTTGGATAGTGCTTTCTCCAATTTGTACTCTCTCATGATGGAACTTGCTAGTGTTTACAAAATCCGTCTACCTAAATTCACAGTATGTAGTTATTTATTTATTTTTATTGTATATGCTATCTTTTTCATCGGGAACTATTTCGATTTTTAGATCAAAATGGGTTTGCAATACATGCGACGTGTCATTCGAAGGAGAGCACAATTTGATATTATGGAGCTTAATACCATACAGGTTTTTTCAATATTTCTTCTTCTGGTATTAGTATTTAGTGGTATATAGTATATTCCGTTGATTGATTTGTCATTTTTATTTTAGTATCTGTTGTCTAATAAGAAAGATTGAGATTTTATGACAATAACTTGTTTTTCATTCAGTTTGCACCAAAAACATTTATTCCAGTTTTGTTTGGACATGCAAATGATGACGTATTTGTTCTGCCTCATCATTCAGATCATATATACAAGTCATATGCGGTAAAGAAATTGTTGTTTATTTAATTTAAATAATACATCTAGCTCTGACTGCCTTCTGAATTTGACTCTATAATTAACTGCTGTATTTTAAACTGGATATTTTTCTATATTTATTATATTTTTACCATTTTTTCATACTAACAGGGTGAGAAGAATATCATTAAATTTGATGGTGATCACAATTCTCCAAGACCACAATTTTATTACGATTCTGTATCTATCTTTTTCTACAATGTCCTTCAACCTCCTCAATCTTCTTCGACACTATCAAGAAAGTTGGAAAAATACTATGATTTAAGTGATTTGAGGATCGGATCTGGAATGGACGAGGTGATTTTCTTAATCCTCTCTTATTTTAAGGGCAGGAAGTAAATTTTGAATTTTGAAGGCTGGTTAATTGATTTTCATAAATCCAAACTGATAAATTAATAACTTAACTCACATCTCTGTATAAAATTGAAATCCAGAACTTGCTGTATGAAATTATTACCAGTCTGCACGCAGCTAGTAGTACTGATGCATCTGGTTCCTCCTCGGCTTCTGGCATTCCAAAAGGTAAATATATGTTACCTTTGCTGGTCATGGTATTTGAACCCCTTCAATTTCTTCACCAATTTACCACTATGACTCTATGAGTGGTTCAGGAAAGTATCATCTTTTTTTATTCATTATGGATTTATGCAAATTTCATTCACCTTCTTTCACAACTATTTAAAAATTTCGACTAATCAGTTACATGTCGTTAATCTATTATGTTTAGTTCCAACTACGAAATCAGTGATTGATCTCCTTGCCGAATACAATGCATCAAATAAGAATGATGTAAGCTTTTGAAATAGTGGGTGTTTTCTTCCTGATTGCATATTGTGACATCCTATTGCATCATTTAATTGCAGGAGATACTTTTGGATGAAGAGAAAATCATGAGCGAATTGGCCATTGAAAGTGATGTTGAAGAAACTCATACACATGTGATCTGTTTATCTTTGAATTATTCTATATTTTTATTTACCACTTTTCCACAAAAATAATACGAATTTCATATGATTTGGATTTTTTTTAGGACAAAGAAAGTGGATCAAATCAAGAATGTTGTTCGTACTCGAGTTCTAACCGAGAGAGTTGGGGGCGGTGTTCTTCTTTATGCAGGAGTGAAGAGGAACCTACTTTCATAGAATGTACAAGTACTCCTACTACTAACAAGCAACCGGTAAATACCTGAAATTAATGACAAGTTTCAATATCCATAATATACTCAAAAAATCATGATTGGTTCTTTTGGTGAACAAAACAGATGACATTCCGGTCAATTGTATCTACACCTTTGAGGAGATTTCAGCGAAAATCTAACGAGGATGAGCCCAAGAAGAAGAAATCATCATCAACAACTCCAAAGAAGACAAATCGTGAAAAGTTAAAGGCATTGCGTCTGCGTTTGCAGCACTACATTTCAAGAAGACGACACCATCCATCTTCATAAGTTCATAACACAACCAACCACCATCTTTTACATTTATGATGTAGGAATGACTTTGACAATCAAGGGTTCAGTACTCTTCTGATTCAATATAATTAGATATGTAATTAGATTAGGGTTCAATGATTGTCATGTCTCCAATATTCTGAAAATACATCTGATGTATAATTTTCTTATACATATTCCTTTTCTTATATGATAAGTGATAATTAAGCATTATTATATTACAAGGAAATATTATATTCAGCTAAGGGTAAATGATTCTGCTGAAAATCTGGCCCCGAACTTGACTCAAGGATGTGATTGGCCAAGACCAGTTCTGGATTTTCATGGCAAATTTCAGTGGATTCTCGTTGTCTCTTGTTTGGTTTCTCATGTTCAGGGCTCCTGTCAGGTCGATAAGAGAAGTTGTTTTGTTTAATGTTCTTTATTAAGCTGTTAATAGGTTCAATCTCCTTATCTTGCAACAAAGGTAGGAGTTTATCTGATTTTGGAGCACAACTAGAAGTAGAAGAAGGATTCTTTTCATCGGAATTCTTGCACTGGTCACTGAATCTTTGTTGTTCTTTGAGTATCTCTTTCAGATATTTACTTTGAGCTTCAATCCGTAGTTGCAGTTGTCGTTGAACCTCAAGTTGTTCGTGCAACCTTTTCTGGACTTCCATTTGTAATTTCATTCCTTCTGTTATCTGTGATCCACTGTATCAAAACAATGGGAGCATTGTTTGTGTTAGTCAGTATATAAAATCATTCGTTCTTAAAAGAAATAATTATTTGTTTTCTTACGACGAGTTATTTGAGTTGGATAATAACTCATCCCGATCCTTCTTTTCATCATTTACACCTAAAAATTATAGAGATTTCAGAAATAAACAAGAATAAAAGTATTATTACTGTGTGAAAGTGCATAGAATCTAACCATCAGACGAGGGTTCATCAGGAACGTATTTTGCAAGCCTGTATTTCTAAATATATATAACATAGGTTGTATCAGAAGTTAGACAGAATATTGAAAGATCCAACAGAATTATTTCAGAATTGCAAGTTTGAATTTTTTGTTTCAGTCAGTTGATACCTGCAAGTGACTTTTCACATGGTATATAGTTAATCCTTGAGCACCCATAAGCCTCAACACACCCTTTGGAGTAGCTCCTGCAGTGTTTTAGAGCAGCCAATAAAGATTGTGCAGATTAAAATAAATAAATAGACATGAGTATTGAAGAGTTGGAAGAAATTCTGGAGACAATAGCAGAGTAGATTGACTGATTTTTTTTTCACTACCACCACCAAGGCTCTCTACAAAATTATTGGAGCTGAAAGAAGGTCACTGGACTCTACAATTCAGAAACAGGTTGCATAGAGCCATAGATTACACTTCACACATATTTGTTTTCTTTACTGTGGTAGTGTAATTGTTTATTTTTGGTGGCAATATATTTACCTAGTTAGATAAAAAAAAGGAAGAACGTAAAACTCACTGTCAGGGCCGCCAAGTTGCGAAACCGCATCCACGAAACGTTCGTGTAGATCGTTGGTCCATCGTAGCCTCTGCCTCGATGACAATGGACTATTTGTAATATTTTTTCCTCCATTATACGAAACTCCAGAATTCCCACTCATTTCTAACTGTTGTTGTTATAAGTTGATCTTGGATTTGCTGATTAAATATTTTCAATAGCATGTGAAGAAAAATGAAAATTAGTTTAGAAATATTAGGGTTCATAAGATTGTTTACTTTCTAGCTACGTATACTCAAAAACCATAAACATGTATTGTAATAATGCAATCTGTCACAGATTTTATGATTACTCTATTTTGGAAGCAATGAAAAAACCCTAAAAATATTAAATCTCATAAAATCAACATGTGACAGACGGATTGATGGAATCAAGCTGAAAATCCCTAAAAAAAAAAAAAAAAAAAAAAAAAAAAAAAATCTTAAAACGATTGGAAAGAAAAAGAACCCACTTCCCAAATCCCTCCCCACAAGAACACAGAGTTTGGAAAAATAAACCCTAATGAAAACAAAAGCTCTAGTTTGCATCACTAATGAGAATCTGAAAACCCAAATCATCTTTTTACCAAATAAAGACAAAAAACAAGGAGGGGAAAAACACATTTCCATGCTTCGAAAGTCGAAACTTACCACCAGTTGGGTTCTTCCCAACCCCCTTTCGGATGAATTCTAGGTCTTGGAATTTGGAAACACCACACACAACCTACGCACAGCAGTGGCGCAAGGTGCCAAGCAACAAACGTACTTGTCTTTATTCTTTCTTTCTTCCTCTTTCTTCTCACGTCTTCTTTTAGATTTTTATTTTATTTGTTTGTTAATAAGAAAGATTAAACATTGACTCAATTAAATATAAATATATTAAATTCAAAATTCGAATTTGATTGTATTCATTTTGTTAAATTTTCACTACATATATATATAATGTTAAAAGTAGATATTAAATCAATTATGAATATTTAAAAATATTCAACTAAGTTATATGATAATACAAAAGTGAATATAAATTAGAATACATATTATTGTTAAATTCTGAATCATTAACCATTTTAATATAATACTAATCGAGTTGTGTAATTAAATTTAGGGTTAGAGTTGGATTCAAGTGTGGAAAAATCGAGATTTCAATCTGAATTTTTAAATTTTTCACTCACCATTGCCATTGAATGTTATTTTAAGAATAAATTCATTGTTATTTTTCAATTGTAAACGTGATAACATTATTATTCTTTTCTTTTCTTTTCTTTTCGGTGAGAAAGAATGCAAGTTTTCATATTTATTTATTTTCGGAGATGGGAAAGTGGGTGGGTCCCATAGGAATAAACGTGTCTTCGACGGCTTTTCGAATCAGTCTGCGTCGAATATTCCGTTACCGTTAGTTGGTACAGATGACAAGGAAGACAATTTTACTCCCGGCGGTTTTATCCGATCAACTCGCCAACTCCGCCGCACGGAGAGATATTATCCGTGGAGCCTCCATCCACGCAGCCATCGTCAAAATTGGATCTTTACACACAGATAGCTTTGCGGGTAACATCGTCGTCAACTTCTACGCGAAATGTGAAAGATTGCCGGAAGCCGGCAGGGCCTTTGATGATATTAGGAATAGAGATGTGGGTTCCTGGAATTGTCTTATCAATGCCAACTCCCATTCTAATCCCTGTGTAACTTTCAGATTGTTCAGGAGAATGATGAGCGATTTTTCTGTGTTGCCAAATTCTTTCACTTTCACCGGTCTCTTCAAGGCCGCGGCCGGGAACGATGCTCGCCTTGGTGGTGCGAAAGAGTTGCATGGTGTTGCGGTGAAGGTGGGTTGTATTTCTGGTGATGTGTTTGCAGGAACCGCACTTCTCAATGTTTATTGTAGATTGGGGTTTGTTAGAGATGCGCGGAAACTGTTTGACAGAATGCGTCTTAAGAATTCTGTTTCTTGGGCAACTATGATTTCAGGCTACACCATTGAGAATGATTGCCATGAAGCTTCTAAATTGTTCAGGTCGAATCTGAGAGGAACGGGGGGTTCTTTCTGCGTCAATGAGTTCGTGCTCACCGCCGTTGTCAGTGCGGTAGGAGCATCAGAGTTTCTAGTGATTGGAGAGCAGATACATGATTACACGGTGAAGAATGGGTTCCTCTCATTCGTAGCTGTCAATACTTCTATCATAACCATGTATTCCAAATGTGGGTCATTGGATGCTGCGCACCGGTGTTTTACGGAGTCCTCAACCATCTGGAATTCAATTACATGGGGCGCTATGATCACAGGGTATGTTCAGAATGGGAGTTTTGCATCTGCCTTGAGGATGTTCTCCGAGATGCATCATTTTGGAGTTACACCAACTAAGTACACATTGGTCGGTGTTTTAAATGCTTGCGGAGATTTGAAGAGTTTGAATTCAGGGAAACAGATTCATTGCTTCTTATTGAAACTTGGATTTGAATCACATGTTTATATAAAGAGTGCATTGATTGATACATTTGCTAATTGTAACTCTGTTTACGATGCTTGGAAAGCATTCGATCAAATGTCAGAACCAGACACTGTTGTTTGGACAACAATGATATCTGGATATGTGCAAAATGCGCAGAATGAAGAGGCTCTAAGTTTGTATTGTCGAATGGGAATGGAAGGCTTGCTGCCTACTGATCTCACACTAGCTAGCACACTTAGAGCTTGTTCCTGCCTTGGGTCTCTTGGATTGGGGAAGCAACTCCATGTTCACACTATTAAACATGGGTTTAATTTGGACAATCCTATCGGAAGTGCTTTAATGACAATGTATGCGAAAAGTGGAGACATTGGCCAGAGTTTCCTCATCTTCAAAAAGATGAGCACAAGGGATGTTGTTGCATGGAATTCGATGCTGTCGGCATTTTCCCAAAATGGGCTCGGTAATCATGCCTTGCAACTATTCGACGAAATGGTAGAAAACAAACGCATAATACCTAATACCATCACATTCATCAATTTGCTATCAGCATGTAGCCACATGGGTTTGGTGGATAAATGCTGGAATTACTTTAGATCAATGCAGACCAACTACGGTTTAATGCCAACGGCAGAGCACTGTGCTTGCATGGTTGATACCTTAAGTCGCGCCGGGTTACTAGAGTCAGCCAAGTTATTCATAGAGTCACCATCCCTTGTGGCTATGGAGAAGCGTCACATGTGGTGTATACTTCTGGGAGGCTGTATGAACCATCGACAATTCGAACTAGGAACATATGTCGGAGAAAAACTAATGGAATTGGGCACCTCTGATTCATCTGCCTATATTCTACTGTCAAATATTTACGCTGCATTAGGTAGCCGAAACGGCATAGAGCGAGTGAGAAGAGGTATGATGTTAAATGGAGTAAGCAAGGAACCAGGGTGCAGTTGGATTGAGATAAGAAACAGAGTCCATGTGTTTCTTGTAAGGGATCAACAGCATCCAGAGATGACAGAGATATGTGAAGCTCTGAGAACACTGAACAAGAAGATGAAATCACTCAAAGAGAGACAAGAAAAGACTGTGGATATTTCTATTGATTAAAACCAAAGAACATGGTGTGAATCAAGAAAGTTCAGTAGTACTCCTTGTCTTCTTCATGCATGGAATATATTAAAGATCCAACTGACTGACCCAAATGACCCACAACCAACATTATGATTTGGATTGTTTTCTAATGAATGAATGTTCCTAAGACCATTGCAGGTACATCTAGACAGGGATCAAAGTCAGTAACAAAAGTGTACAAGGAAGAAGGAGAAGGAAGGAGAAGAAGGGGAGAGTTGACCAGGTGTCTTGTGGATGAGCAACCTGCCAACTTTGCCAAGGAATCACGCTGTCAGTGGGCGTTGAATTCTTTATTCAAATCATGCTCATAGAATGGGAGTCTCTAACATAGTGAGCCCACACGTGAACTCTTCTTCATTATTATATATACTCTTATAACATCATAACATCATCCAGCAACAACATCCATTCCATTCCCACCAAATAGAGTTTTAGGTTTTAATTTTTATTCATTGATATCTTTAAACCACACTTACCTGCACACTCTTTCCTCAAGTCCTCAAGTGAGTGGACAACTGCTGAAAGCGGTCGATCTTCATGGGTAGAATTCCATGCTGTGAGAAGGATAGTGTCAAGAGAGGACAGTGGACGCCTGAGGAAGATAACAAACTTTCTTCTTACATAGCACAGCATGGCACCAGGAATTGGCGTGTTATTCCAAAGAATGCAGGTTTTTGTTTGTTTATTGTACATTTTGTATTGCTTGGAGCTTGCATTGTTAACTTGGGTCATATGACTACGTTACATGCAGGCTTGCAAAGATGTGGAAAGAGTTGTCGCCTTCGTTGGACAAATTACCTCCGACCAGACCTCAAACGTGGTGACTTCACTGGAAACGAGGAGCAGACTATCGTCAAGCTTCATGCTGTTGTTGGAAATAGGTATGTTTCAACTTTCAACCTTTGTAAATGAAAGACGAGATTGGTTTCTATATATTGAACGAACAAAAAAACAAACACACAGGTGGTCTTTAATCGCGGCACAACTGCCAGGCCGAACAGACAATGATGTTAAAAACTATTGGAACACAAAGCTGAAGAAGAAGTTGTCTGGAATGGGTATAGATCCTGTCACACACAAGCCCTTTTCACACCTCATGGCTGAGATTGCTACAACTCTGGCACCACCTCAGGTAGCTCACTTGGCAGAGGCAGCACTTGGGTGTTTCAAGGATGAGATGTTGCATCTCTTAACTAAGAAATGTGTAGACTTCACAGCTGCTGGTCCATCAGTTACTTCTGGAGAAGCAATGTCTGGATATGCTACAATGGATTCAGATAAGGAAGAGACAATCAAGAAGATAAAGCTTGGTCTATCAAGAGCGATGCATGAGCCCATCATTGATCCTAACAACACTTCTCCTCCAACCAAACCTTGGATTTTGTTGGGGTCTGATGGAGAGCCATCTGATGGGCTCATGTCTCTTTGCAATAACTATACAACAGGAAGAGGGATGGATAGATTTGGGTTTGGAGGTTCTTCTTACCTTAACAATGGTGAAGGGTCGTCATGGAATCAGAACTTGTGTGGTGGGGGCACTCACATTGATGTGGTGGCAACCGGATCAACACTTGATGGCCAATTAGTAGAGAAAAGGGAGGACGATGATGAAGAAGAAGCACAAGGAGAGAAACTCCTAAGAAAGGACAGTGAAGGCTTATTTGAAAGCGAGTGTGGGCTGTGGGACCTGACAGATGATCTCATGATCCAATAGCTTTGTGCTGTATTGTATTTATGTAGTACTAGATGAAGAAGAATATTCAATTTGTCAGTCACTTGCAGTTTTATTTTGTTTGTCTTTTTACCAATTTTCTATGTATACAAATGATAAATATGGATCGAGTATATCGTAATTTTGGTGTCCCATTCTCTGATATTTTGTCAAGCAAAGTAGGAAGATGAAGAAGTATCTGTCAAGATCTGTATAACAAAGCAAATGGCTGTGTTAAAATAATAAATGAAAATGAGTATATTCCTGCTATGAATTATTTAGTCTTACCTCCAGTTGCTCTTCTGTGAAAGAATTTTTCTGGACAAACCATGTGTCGGCATGAGTTCGCCGGAACTCTGCAATGGCTTTTGTTACTGTATTTTTCACCGGTGATAACTCGTTTATGAATCTTGCAAGCAATGTTACATGATCTGGAAGCCAACTGTAGTAATAAGAGACAGAAAATGGTCAACCATATTTAAAAAGAGAGATTAGAAATGTAATTTATAAGACAATCATTTATGATGTAATTAATAGAGAAGTGGAAAATTGTCTGTGCATAGAATGCCAAAAACTTGTTGAATCTTCTTTTCATTCCCTGATACTGATATATTATTTTATTTCCTAGACTGCTATGATACTTGGTATAGCCATAAATTACAAAACAACAAGCCAATCATTTTGTAACTTTCATAGAGAAAATTAATGTCCTTCCATAAATTAATTTGGTATACTTTGCATACATGACAAGAAAATAAGGAACTGTTGATTAGTCTACTTTTATACAAAAAACAGATGTTTCTCTAAAGAAATATATAGTAATTTGAGGAATATACCTTGGCATGTCATATGGAGCTGATAGAACAGAAGCGACCAAAGCAAGCACTGCACCATGTGTTGCTGCTATTGAGTGATTTGATTTCCAATTTCTGTAATCATAGAGATTGCTAATCATTTTGATTTTCAAGTACCGCATCCATCATGAGGATAACTTCACGACGATATTTTTTATTGCATCAATACATTACTCTATGTGGTAAAACTTATTATGGCAACCTATCTTCTTTTTGCCGATCACAAGAACCTAGTTTTGGTTCCTGTCACTCGCAGGAAACCGCCGAAAATCAACAAAATAGTGATTTTCGTTTGTTGTTTGATTTCTCACCTCACAAACCTAGATATACATTAGATGAGGAATAAGAGTAGGGATTTTTACGTGGTTCAGCTCTATAATGAGCCTACTCTACACATGTCTAAAATGGTGTTGGTTCAAAAAAAGAATATACCCAATTAGAGTTTAAAAGAAACTATAAATACCTAATTAGTCAGGCTAAATTCACAAAGTAACTATATGATATAATAGCCCTTCATCCAGTCAAGTAACTTCATTAAGTTGTTATTATTGACTTATTGTACATTTGTAGTGGCCCAATTTATAGTAGCCGTTATATCTCCCAACTACTGAAATTAGTCAAAATAACCTAACAAAACTAGGATCAATAACACTACTGTAAATGATAAGCTAAAATGAGCAATAGTTTCATCTGTATTTCATCTGTACTGAGAAAAATCAATCTATTATCAATATAACGTTAGAATTAAGAAAAGAAACTTTACCTTTGTTTTCGTTTCTTATGTGTGGATAGTGCTACTGCAAAAGCTCTATTTCGGAAATCACTAACCAAAGCATCATCTCCACCTTTCAATAAGCTAGCAAGAACCCCTGCAGCATGCTCCCTTACCTAAAGATATATTTTAGTAGAGTTAAAAATGATAGCAGATATAGCAATTGATCATTTTTGTCCAAGAATTTTTTTAAAAAAGAGGCTAAAAAGTTATCGAAATTATAAAAAAAATTGCATAAACAATAAAACAGAATTTCTGATGATCATTTTTAATTAAACAAACCAAAATGCAAATATAAAATAGGCTACATTATTAACAAAGCCACGGAATCTATTTACAAGTAGCCACAGAAACTAGAATTTGTTTCCAATACTTCATAGAATCTTATCTAAAAGCAACTAATAAACATATAAAAGATTTTAGAAGCTTGCCTCAACTTGATTATCTACAAGTAGTGTCTCAACACACTTCCAAATTTGTGATTTCTCATCAGTAGTAAGAACAAACACATGCCTGATCATAAATCAATAAAAAGTCACATTAGCAATTAATAGGGCAATAAAATCTATTGACTCATGAAACATAAACACAAAATAAATAAAAACGAGCTAAAACTATAATTTTCACATATTATATCAGACTTTACTGTAGTCAAGATATTAAAGACAATTACCATCATGCAATAATACACCTAAGTAATATCTAGACAATTATAAGCATCAGGCTAGCAGAAAATAAATTTGAAATAGTGACACCACAAATGATAAATTGAAAAAATATAACTGTTGCGGCAAAAACAGAGGATATTTTTTTGACACAACAATATATTTCATGATTTGGGAAGAGATATAAGAACTAATACAAATAAAGGTGGCATCTTGATGTACCAGTAGCCACATAACCACTCCCATCACGCCTCCTGTAATATACAGAAGTCTGATTGTGCTTCTCGGTAACAAGAATCACATTCTCAATATGGTTGTGAACCCAAGGATGTCACATAGCTCAGTATTTTCCTCTCACACTTTGGAAAATATGGTAGAGCTTTTGGTGCAATTTATCTTTATGGTAAGCTGAAAATGATTGAAGTATGGTTTTGATGGTCCTCAGGGATTTAGGGTCAAGATATCATCAACATATATGAAATGGGAAATGAAGGTGGCTCCATTTACCATGTCAAGCTCCCTAACCTCCCTCTTTATTAACCTACTTAGGATATCCATGACCATGTCAAATAAGATTGGGGAGAGGGGTTCCTTGCCTTATTCCACTCTGGTTTTTAAAAGGGGGAGTGGGGGTGCCTTCTATAAGAAGCAATCTTTTACAGGCGTTCATGCAATGGAGGCATGGAGCCGATCGCATAACTGCTCATATGAAAATATGACTAATTTGCAAAAATTACCTTGCAATTATAAATATTTACACATAAGTACCTGTATTTTCAAAATATATAATAAAATACCATATTACTTAGTCTTAAATTTTAGAACTTAGTCTTAAACAAAAGAAAATAGAAATTATGAGTTAAGTTACATAATACCAAGGTTCCGGGTGCGTGCGCATATGCGATGATGCGCTATTTAAATAACTTAAAACAGTGTTTTGTTTTTATTTTAAAAAAAAGGCCAATTTTTTTTTTATTTTAAGACCTTATTTTAAAATTATACATTGGTCCATGAAAAGAGCTATATTATTTTTAATATAAGCTCCTCTCACTCTTTAGACTTCATATTTGTTTTAGACAAAATGAATCTTTATTTATAGACCAACCTTCTTTGTGTTTTTTGAATTCTATCGATGTGGGACTAAAAAAGTGTGGTTAAATAAATTATTATTATAGAGTATTTTTTATGTTGTAGATGTATTAAAGAAGGCCCAACCCAGCCCATTACGTTATTATTTTTTAAAAGCCTCTTGGGTTATTTATTATTTTCTTTTTTTAAAAGCCTATCTTTTATAAGTTTAAAGAAACCCTAGCCATTTATAGAGCTATATTATTACGAAAATACCCCTAAATGGTTAACCGGTTTTTTAAACCTTGGTGTTACAATGAATTATAGGGTGTTATAAAAATTAATAAATATATGTATTATAATAATTTTTCTATCCAATATATTTTTAACTAAAAAATTTAATTTATATAATTTAGATATATAAAAAAATATTAATTTCCTATAGTTTTATAAATATTTACGAAAATGCCACTGGCGCATCTGAGCGCATATGCACGCATATGCTCAGATGCTCCAGGTGGCGGCGCATCGCGCAGAGGCGCATCCGGAACCTTGCATAATACAAATAGGAGTTAGAGATCTAGTCGATGTTTGATGGAGGGGTGATGGCTAGAAGCCTGGGGTAGAAGGGTCTGAGGTGTTTGAATAGGGAGAAAATACCCTATTCCCGTTTTCCCTATCATTTTATTTAAGTTCTACCCTTTTTTAATGAGTAAATAGTTAGTAGGACCGGACCCGGATGCCATGCACATGAAAAACCTTGATAATAACTGAGAAGGAGGTAGAGTAAATTGAATTCCATACCATCCTAGTGAAGAGGGGTGAGAAACCACATGCCTCTAGGGTGCAAGGATTGGGATGCGTGCGCACTATGCACGCTTTTGCGCATGTGCGCCCACAAAGGGAACCTTAGTTAGATCCGGCCATTTGCGATTCAGAAGACCCTTTCCATGTCCAACCCTCCCCCAATTGGCCAATTCCGACTAGATTTTCCGACACCCACACTTGGCAACCTCCGGTGAGCTTGATTTTTCGAATTCTGGTATATCATTTATAGGTTTTAGTACAAGAAGATAGACAGTTACAAAGGATGACTAATTCTCAGGTATTTCAAAAACATATTTTGAAGTTTTTTTCTTTCAATAAATTAAAATTGCATTGATATATGGATAAGGCTAAAGTCCAGAATAAAGGATGATGGGAGATGAATTGTATATATAGTTAAAGACTGGTGACTTGAAGAATCAGACTCCCCTGATGTTACAACATTCTTCTTGAAAATATTTTGAAAGCCCCTAAATTATTTTGAGAATATTTCTTTCGTAATTAGATTCAAGAAAATATTTCATAGAAACATGCTATTGTAGGTTTTGATGTACAAATCAATCAAGTTGGCTGTATTTTTCAATTATTTTCAACTATAACGTATTTCAAATATAGCTAATAAATAGATTTATATAAAATATAAAAAGAAAAAGAAAAAGAACAATGTCAGAAAAAGTAATATACCTGTACATAAAGCATCTCAGATACGAGAGACAGGAAAATCTGGTTCGCCAGTTAGAATCACAAACAAAAGAAGAGAGCAAATGTATGGATTTTTCCAAATGTGATCTTGGAAGAATATTCCATTTGAGCAATTCAAATGCCGCCTTGGCTAAAATTGACAAATCTTTGTGTGATGTTTCCTAAAGCAAACAACGATATAGATTTTATCAAAACAAGAATATTATCGGGGCAAAAAGATCTTCAATGAATCAATCGAAAGAGAACAATGCTTTCCGACAGCTTGGAACACACACTGGAAAGCTCTCTTGACTTAGAAGTTAGATCTAGTCAAAGGATGGTAGAAACATGGGAAAAAAATTGGTAGAAGGCATTCCAGATCAGATCTAGTCACCGCCTTGCTAGAACCCTCTTGCCTTACATATCTCTTCTCACCAAAGAGAAGATATGATTTTATAGAGTATTCTCATTTTCCAAACTGTTCTGATTCAGAACTTCTGACATATGTTTGAGCCTTTGAGGATATTCCAGCGACCACATATCCTAAACCACAGTGGGCTAGGGAAGAGCCACTTCTGTGGGTTAAAAACCTTGAATTTAATCTTGTAGATTATTTCCTTGCATGTTGTATTTTTGTTTTTAGAAGAGAAGGTAATTGATACATCTAGCAAAATCAATCATTATCCTTCTCATTTTCAACATATATCATCAAATTTATTTTCTTACTTCGAAAAATATGTACATTTTATTAGAAAAAATAAATATCATCAATAAAGAATTGTATATTTTGGGCACCTGTAATGAAAAAATAGGGAGAAGAAGTTCAATTATCACGTCCAACAAAAACGAAGATCTTCCAGACTTTAAAGATGAGATGACAAAGTGGAGCATCTGCAAGCATCGAAGAAAATGTGATAAAAAACCTGCATTACTTTAAGGTCCTTTTGCAAGAAATGATGATGTAATTAAAATTCAATTATTAGTAAATTAAATATTACCGTTTCCATTATGTTGACATCCCGCTGCAACTCATCATTTACAAAACTATTTTCGTTAGTTACATCAGAAGAATCATGCAACTCTGTGAAATGGTTTGAATTCTGGATATTTTCAGAAATTTCAGTTAAACGATGTGTTAGTTTCCAATGCCAACTTTCATGTCCATGGAAATCAGCCATGCTACTGCTTCCATTATTTACATGACCATATGCAAATGATTCAAAACACCGTATATTTGAACATAGTACTGAAAGAATGCCACCTATGACCTCTCGTATCTGCATGATAAATATACCAATAATAAATAATTAAAATCATCGACTATAAAATATAAATAAATAGAGTTTCTTCTAAAATCTCAACTCTTCTATGATTCTATCACAACATTTAGGGTAGTCAGCCACTGATTAGAGCAAGGTTTTTGATGCGTTCAGCGGGTCAGGCGACCAGGCGATGGTCAGGTCCGCATATCGCATATGCGACCTGTCTTTTTTAGTATATTATTTATTTATTTTTCAATATATTTCCTGTATTTTTTATAATTTATGTAATTCCCTGTATAAATTTCATAATAAAATACTTCAAATTCATTTAAAATAAAATAGTCTAATAATATTTAAAGTCTTAAGCAAAGATTCAAATTTCAAAATATATAATATATTAGTTTCTCTTTATAAAATATAAAATATTTTTATTTATTTATTTATTGGTTTAAAAAAAAAATTCCCTTTAGTTTTTTGGGTTTTTACCTTTTACTTTAGTAATTTTTTTAATTTCTAAAACATAAGTGGGTATTTGGGTCAGGTTTAGCCGGATCCGGCTAAGATCCATAAATATGCGACCCCCTGAATAGGCGATAGAGGGTAGCGCATGCACATGGTCGCAAATGGGTCCTAATAAAAAACCTTGATTAGAAGGAGACAGTATATATATAGTCTCTGAATCTGACCAGTTGAATTAGTGCTCTGACATTCCACTTGATTTTTATTAGTCAGGCCAGACTACGATAACTTGGTATATCTCCAAGAGCACAAGGAGTGAATTGTTATTTCCAGATCTGAAGATAAGATTAATCACTCTCTTCGATCTAGATCTGAATCTAGATCAATACTCATACGATTGATAGTGATTTTGGAGAGAAAAAGAACACAAGATTTTATAGTGGTTCCACCCAAAATTGGTGTGCATCCACTCTATATGGTGCATATTGATAGTGTCTAACCTATTACATGCAAGATAGGTTTTGAGTCTCTAGTCTCTACATTGAGATATATATATAGTGTTATTATCTTGGGCCGGTCCAAGATAATGACTCCTTAATTGGCCCATTAACGGGTACCAATTAAACCAAAACAGTCTCCACACTCCTTATATCTCCCAAGTGACTTAAACCTCAACAATCTCCCACTTGGAGACTGTTCACATCACCACACCATTCCTTCTTCATCAATGATCTTGAAGGTTCACTAAGGCCATGCATAGCCTTAGTTTTGCAATGTTCATGATTTTTGTAAGCATATCTGCTGCATTTTGGTCTCCAGAAATCTTCCTCAGCTCCAATTTACACCCTTCTCAATGAGTTCCCTAATGAAATGGTATTTGTGCCTGATGTGCTTGGACTTGGAGTGAAATTTAGGATTTTTAGCCAGGTAGATTGCACTTTGGCTATCACAATGTAGTACTGATTTTTTCTGCACAAACCCCAACTCTGTAAGCAAATTTTCCAACCAGATTTTCTCCTTGGTGGCTTCTGTTGCAGCTACGTATTCTGCTTCAGTAGTTGACAATGACACATGACCTTGCAATTTGAATCTCCAGCTCACAGCTGTGCCTCCAATGCAAAAGATGTATCCTGATGTACTTCTACTTGTATCCAAGTCCCCTCCTAAGTCTGAATCACAGTAGCCTTCAAGCACCACAACCTCCTTAGTAAAGCACAATCCAATGTCCAATGTATTCTAAAGATATCTCAGAATCCATTTCACTGCTTTCCAGTGCTTCTCTCCTGGTTTTGACATAAATCTGCTGACTACTCCCACTGCATGGGCAATGTCTGGCCTAGTGCAAATCATTGCATACATCAAGCTCCCAACAGCTGATGCATATGGCACATTGTTCATCCTCTCTTCCTCCTCAGTTGTCTTAGGAGAGTCTTCCTTTGACAACTTAAACTCAGCACTAAGTGGCAAGTCTGTCCTAATATTTGCACACTTAAATCTATCAAGCACCTTTTGTAAGTATTTCTTCTGAATCAATTTAATGCAGCCTGCTGACCTGCTAATTCTCATTCCCAGAATTTGCTTAGCTTCCCCTAAGTCCTTCATATCAAATTCTTTTGATAACTGAATTTTCAGAAGCTTGATTTCCTTGATGCTTGAGCTGGCTATCAACATATCATCAACATAAATGGCAAGGATCACAGAAACATTCCCTGATCTCCTCAGATAACAGCAATGGTCAGAATCTGCCCTCTTAAAATTAATTGAACACATAAATGTGTCAAATCTTTTGTACCATTGCCTTGGAGCCTGCTTCAACCCATAAAGACTCTTCTGCAATTTGCAAACCAGTTTCTTGTCTTTAATGTAGCTCCTCTCAGGTTGATACATGTAGATATCTTCTTCCAACTCTCCATGGAGAAATGCTGTCCTTACATCCATTTGTTCCAGAAATAGATTTTGAGCAGCAACAATAGCAAGCAATGTCCTGATAGATGTCATCTTCACAACAGGTGAAAACACTTCTGAATAATCAATATTTTGAACTTGCTGAAAACCCTTTACCACCAATCTGGCCTTGAATCTCTTCTTTCCATCTTCCTCTTCTTTTACTCTGAAAACCCATTTATTATACAAAGCTTTCTTCCCTTCTGGTAAAACAGCAAGCTTCCAAGTTTGATTCTCTTCAAGAGACTTCAGCTCCTCCTTTATGGCATGCTTCCACTGAACAACATTGCCATGTTTGAGTGCCTCCTTGTAACTTTCTGGTTCTCCAGCATCAGTGAGTAAAAGAAAATTTACAACAGGAGAAGGATCAAGTCTTACAGGTGGTCTTGATACTCTCGTAGATCTCCTCACAAAGTGTGAAGTGTCATTAGCTGTTACTTCACTCTCATCAGCACTAGGTACCTCCTCAGCTTCTCTGTTTTCAACAAGCTCATCATCAGTTCTGACCTCAACACCAGGCTCTTCAAAAAATTCATTTTCAGTTGTAACCTCAGTGCCACTGCTCTGAATTTCTTTATTCTGCCAGGTCTGAAATTCCAGATCAACTGTGTTTCCAACTTCCTTTGATGTGATTGGTCTGTGCTTATAGAGATCTGTTTCTACAAACACCACATTTTTGGCTCTAACTACTTCTTTAGTTTCAGGATTCCAGCATATGTATCCATACTGATTTCTTCCATAGCCAAGAAAATAAGTCTTCACAGACTTAGCATCTAATTTGTCTCTCTTTTCTTTGGGTAATAGGACATAAGCAGCACATGCAAAGACCTTTAAGTGACTCAAATTAGTCTCCTTTCCACTCCACACTTCTTGTGGAATTTTAAAGTCCAAAGGCACAGACGGATACATATTGATCAAGTAAGCTGCAGTAGTAACAGCTTCTGCCCAGAAGCTTTTGGGCAACCCAGAGTGTATCAACATGCTCCTGGCCCTATTGCAAAGGGTCTGGTTAATTCTTTCAGCAGTACCATTCTGCTGGAGTGTTCCTAGCACAGTTCTTTTCCTTCTGATTCCCATTTCTTCACAGAACAATTTAAATTCAGTATTCATACTCCCCTCCATTGTCTGATAGCAAACACTTGATCTTTGTCCCTGACTGATTTTCTACCTCTAATCTCCACTTCTTGAAAGTGGCAAACACCTCAAATTTGTTTTTGATACAATAAACCCATATTTTTCTGCTATGATCGTCAATAAAGGTAACAAAGTACCTTGCTCCTCCAAGAGATTCCACAGAAGCTGGCCCCCATACATCTGAATGCACCAACTCCAGATTTTGCTCTTCTGGAATTTTTTTCTGTTTGGAAAATTTCACAGCCTTCTGTTTTCCAAATATGCAGTCCTCACAGACCTCCAAACTAACAGATTTCAGTTTTGGAAACTTTCCAGCAACTTGCAGTTTCTTCAATCCTCTTTCACTGATGTGTCCCATCCTTTTGTGCCAAAGTGTGGAGTCCTCCTCCTTGGATACAACAGAAATGACATCAGTCTCTGAAGGCACTAAGTAAAGTGTACCTGTTTTAGACCCCTTAGCCACAATTCTGATTCCCTTTGCAATTTTCCAGGAATTATTTGCAAAGGTGGCATGGTAGCCCTCCTTGTCTAGCTGACTCACAGATATCAATTGTCTGGACAGACCAGGGATATACCTCACATCCTTTAAAATCCACAACCCTAGATTTGTCTTGATGTGAACTTCTCCTCTGCCTAAAACATCCAATGCAGATCCATCTGCTAAATACACCTTCTTCACATCTGTGGAGTAATAATTCTTCAACTGCTCCTTCTGAAATGTTGAATGGAATGATGCTCCAGAATCTAACACCCATGATTCTACATCAGAATCAACACAACAAATCAGCACTTCTTCATCAGAATTTTCAGAGCAGCTCCCAAGAGTTTCATACTCCTCCTTGCCTTTCTTCTTAAGAGGAGCCTTGCAATCTCTCTTAAAGTGACCCTTGCTGTCACAATTCCAGCAAACAGCATTTCTTGCTCTGTTAGCACCTCTGGATTTAGATCTGTTCCCTGTCCTACCAGACTTTGAATATGATCTGCCCCTTCCAGATGATTCAACTAACAAAGCTGAGGAACTTGCTCCTTGATGGCTACTATTCTTCCTCCTCAATTCTTCTCCCAATAGAAGATCCTTTACATCTTCTAATTTCAGCTCCTCCTTGGACATTGCACTACTCACTGAAGTGATCAGTCCTGCCCAACTATCAGGTAGTGAAGATAGCAATATAAGAGCATGTAACTTGTCCTCAAAGACAATGTTAATAGAGGATAATTGCCCGATCATTGCAGTAAACATATTAATATGTTCTGTGACTGAGTCACCTTCTTTTAACACCAAATTGAATAATTTCCTTATTAAGAATACCTGATTGGAAGCTGATGGTTTTTCATACATATCCTTAAGCTTGCTGATCAGCCCCATAGTAGTCTTCTCAGCAGCACAAGCAAGAGCAACAGATCTGGTCAGACTTAATCTCACCAAACTTAGAGCCATCCTATCCATCTCCAACCATTGATCATCGGTCATCTCATCTGGTTTCACCCCCTTGAGTGATCGATACAATTTGCGTTGGTACAGGTAGTCCTCAATCTGCATCATCCAATACATGAAGTCCTTGCCATCGAATTTCTCGATCCTAATCTTCCCTTCTCCTCCCATTGCTACAGTGTGTGCGTTGCTACAGTATTTCGCCGCTACAGTAACCTAGGCTCTGATACCACTTGTTATTTCCAGATCTGAAGATAAGATTAATCACTCTCTTCAATCTAGATCTGAATCTAGATCAATACTCACACGATTGATAGTGATTTTGGAGAGAAAAAGAACACAAGATTTTATAGTGGTTCCACCCAAAATTGGTGTACATCCACTCTATATGGTGTATATTGATAGTGTTTAACCTATTACATGCAAGATAGGTTTTGAGTCTCTACATTGAGATATATATATAGTGTTATTATCTTGGGCCGGTCCAAGATAATAACTCCTTAATTGGCCCATTAACGGGTACCAATTAAACCAAAACAGTCTCCACACTCCTTATATCTCCCAAGTGACTTAAACCTCAACATGAATTGCATTATTTTCCAATATATTGGCGGCTCAATTAAGGTCCTCTTGAGGCGAGAAACTCTAGGCGATTGGCATCACGTGGGGTGATGAATTGGAGTCTTCTAAGATCTCCAAGCACTGGATTAATAGATTTCCTTTCCATTTATCAATGGATTCTTCCACAGGGTGCTCCTCAACAGCTTGGGTAGCCCTATTGCTTCTTTCATTGTGGTTGTTGGGATGAAGGATGCTTCTTCTTTTCATCTCTTCTATTGGGATTCTGAGTCTATTCCAAAAGTTGAAAGCCATGAAAGGATAGTGGTTGTTGATTGGGGCTTCAGAGGTAGGCATTCTCGTACCTTCATTCCTTGTGATGTTCATCCATAGTTCTTGTACATTGGTGTTGGAATTTGCATTCTTGGAGCCATTGTAGTGTTGATTGCTGGTTGATAACTTAGAGTAAGGATCAAAATCACTGAGTAAGCATTCCGTTGGTGTAGGTAGATTATATATACGGGAAATCACTGAGGTTATTAAGTACAGAGATCACAAGGACTAGATTGCAGAAGGGATCTGGTCACACATGCCTACCAAATTCTCAATAATACTCTGGAGACTAATATGGAAGCACCTTAAATCCTTAATACCTTCGTGAGACTAAAAAAATGGAGAGTGCAAATTTCAGAAACATGCCTTAAATGTAACTCCCATGCCATTCTCCTCCCATTCATAGAGTTCGGAGTTTCTCAATCGCTCCTTATAGAAGGTGAAAGCTACTATAAATATTCTGATTCCATCTCTAGCTAACCTGAATATCAGATTAAGAGATTTCAGAGAAGCATGCCAGAAATTCACCCATCATTCACCACCTTAGGGCCTTCTATAAACTCTATAAGAACACTTGCTTAGCATATTTGGACTGAAAGGAACGTGAAGTTCAAGCAACACACACTTAGGCCTCAAGAAATAGTATCGAAGGAAGTCATAAGAGACATCAGCCTTTCCTTCAGACCAGAGGATTATAAGAAGAGTCGTTGACATCCACTGAAGATTACTAATCTATAAAGTGAGAAGACTAACATCCTGACGCAACTTGTCTAGTTACTCTATTACTAGATATCATAGCCTATAAGATGGCGGTAATGAGTTTACTCATATCCCTGTATTTTGTTTCTTATCTCCTGTAATTTTCAGGTACCGACTCTTCATTTTTAATGAAAAATCTGTAATTCCATAAAAAAGAGTTCAGATCACAATACATTATCTTAATCATAGTTTTTAAAGCGGCGCTTAAAGCGATTAAAGCTGTAAAGCGGTTTTCTTGGACCGCTTTACAGATCGCTTTTTTAAAGTGGGTACTCAGGTCGGGTCGGGTAAACAGGTTGGTTCAACCCATTACCCGTAATGGAAGAACTTAAATTCTTTCATTTCCTTCTACCCAAACCCTAACCCTCACTTTCACTCAAACTTCTCACCCAAACCCTAGACCTCGCCGTCGCCGGAGTTCGCCCAACCGTCGCCAGAGTTCCCTTTTTCCAGCCGTTTTCTCCCTGCATCCGCACGCCTATTACTGGTAAGGACTTCTTCAAAGTTTCGGTCACTTCCCCCACCTTCAGGCCGTCTGAAAGGGGAAAAAAAGATGGCCGAAATCCGGCCTGTTTTGCCGGATTCTCAATCGCTCGGAGTACAATGGAAGATCTATTGAAGAAACAAGAGACGAAACATGTACACGAGTACATTGCCAATTTTTTTTATGACAACTCCATTGCTTTTCATGTGGCAAAAAGTGAATCATTTGAGGTAAAAATTTTACCCATTCTTCCTTTATTCAATACAATTTCAAATACAATTGACTTGTAATATAATATTGAATTGTAGTGTATGATGGAAGCGATCGGAAGGTTTGGTAGAAATTGCCAACCACCAACTTCGTATAGTCTTGGAACTCCGTTACTGAACAACGAAACTAAGACTATTGATATGATCAGAAAGAAACATGAGGAAGCTTGGATAGAGAGTGGTTGTGCTCTCATGTCTGATGGCTGGACAGATCGGCGTAGAAGGAATATTATTAACTTCTTGGTCAATTCGGTTGCGGGAACCTTCTACTTGCACTCAATAGATGCATCTAGCCAAGATAAGACGGCTGAGTTCATTGCAGACGGTCTTGAGAATGCAATGAAAATAATTGGGCCTCAACATGTCGTACAGGTACTAATCTTTAATTACAATTCCATCTTTTATTTTTTGTTAATTTCAAACAATTTGAAATTTACAGATTTGCACGGACAACGCTTCAAACTACGTTCGTGCGGGAAAAATTTTGATGGAGAAATACAAGCATCTATTCTGGACACAGTGTGCCGCACACGTCATGGATCTGATTCTCGAGGACATAGGAAAGATCCCGCAATACAAGACTTGTATAAGAAATGCCTTGAAGATCACTAATCACGTTTACAACCATTCAACACTTCATAGCAAATGGTTAGAGGCGACCAAAGGAAAAGAACTGGTTCGGCCGGGGGTAACTCATTTTGCAACCTCATACCTTACCTTAAAGAGCTTGCACGAACAATGTGAAGTCTTAAGACCGTCTGAGATTGGTAGATAGTGACTCTAAACCGAATTTGTCATCTCTAGCGGCCGCATTTCTGAAGGCTAAGGAAGCGATAATGACAAACTTCAAGAACATCGAACGCGACTATATGCCAATTTTCAAAATATTGAAAATTCGTTGGTCAAAACACTTTCAATCTCCACTATTCAAAACAGCAGCATTCCTCAATCCAGTGGTCTACTACAAGATAAGAAGGTATTTCATAATGATAGTTATGACTAATGTTTCACTATCACTAAATTCATTGTTTATCGATTGTAGTACGGCCGGTATTGACGAAGTGGCGTCTTATGAGGAGGCTTTTGAAGATTGTATGGAGAAGATGATTGATGATGAAGAAATTAGAATGAAAGTTGTGAAGGATACTGACTTGTACAAGCCAAGACAAGGAAGATTTGGCTCCTCAATCGCTAAATTGTCAGTTGGCAAGGCCGAACCAAGTAAATATTTGATTTCTCCTTTGATTGACAATTAATCATGTCTGTCAAGTAACGATTTTCTTTGTAGTTACGTGGTGGCGTACTTATGGAACTTCCACCAAAGAACTAAGAAAATTCGCAATGCGAATCTTAGCTCTCTGTGCCTCTGCATCTAGTTGTGAGAGAAATTGGAGTTTATTTGAACACGTAAGAACTTAATTATCATTTGTAAATTAGGGTTATTTTTCAGATATTAGGTCATTACCATAACCCTAATATACTATTTGCAGATCCATTCGAGGAAAAGGAATCGATTGAATTCCAAAAAATTGGATCGTCTGGTGTACATAACGTACAACAGGAAATTAGAGGAACGTACACAACGACACCGACAATTGGAATTGAAAGCGAGTGGCAAATACGATCCCATAAGAGTCGACTCGATGAACTTCAATAGCGAGTGGATGACAGGCGTAGAAGGGGCATGCGACGAGTTCGTCTACACTGAGGCAGATGGACTAACATGGGCGCAAGTGGAGGAAGCTTCAGGAGCTGCTGAACAACCGGGACCGTCTACAAGGAGTGGGCAAACCCGTGGATATACCTATGAGAAACAGAGGACTTCATTTGCAGATATGGGAACTGAATCCCAATATCGTTATGCCATGAATGAAATTGCGGAAATTATCAGAGAGCCTCTAGATAATATAGAATTAGGTGCTCGTCTAGATGATTAGGGTAAATGATTTGATAGTTTTTTCAAATAACTTGGATGTATTTGTTTTGGATGTGTATTTTTAAGATGATGGGCAAATATTGACAGGTTTATATATATTTTATGGTTAATCATACATGTACAGGTTTTGAAAAAATTATATATATAAACAGGGGTATATATGCAATTTTTAAAAAAATTACATGTACAGGCTTTTTTCGCTTTAAGCGCGCTAAAGCGCTTAAAGCTAAAAAAGCGCTCCCTGGAAATTGGGAGCGCTTTAAGCTTTTTAAAACTATGATCTTAATCATTATATTATCTACCAAACCTCAACGAACTGGACTCTCATGTGGTTATAACATTGTTCTCCGTCGGAATATGATTGGGTTTTCGAAAGGAATTATGATAAAAAAAGATGATAATATCCTTTTGTATTTCCCAACAATAAGATAGAGAGGCTTTTGTTGATTGATCTTATATTATCTACATTATTATGAATTGTTAAGTGCATAAGTGTTAACCAAATGTCTAAAATATACAAATAGAGCACAATCATTTTCCAATAGCGTTAGAAAGTAAAAAAACCATAAATGCAGATAGAAAAATATACTATTTGGTAGAAAATATTTTGTTCGGACGGTAGAGCTTACTTGTGCTGATGAATGACTCATGTTATGTAATAATTCTTCAATAAGTCTATTATGATACTGGAGCTCTTGAGTGGACATCCTGGTTGGGGAGATTTCTAGAAATGTAGACAAAAGGAAGATATATCTCTTGGATATCACATTTGTGGCTACTGTCTTTGGTAAAGGATTGAGTAAACAATCCAAAATTTTATACCTTAGTACAGGAGCCCGCATGCCATATTTTCCTTTCCCTGTAACAGCATAACGCAGGCAAGCTGCCCACTCTGGTGTGGAAACTGCAGCTGATGATAAGATAATCTTCTGCAGAAGGACCATTATCCAACTATCCCAGGATTTAGAAAGGTCAACAATGTCAGAATGAAGTATACCAGCCATGGCCTCAGCAGCAATAAACTGCTTTGACTTTTCGTCTGAAATTGAAAAACTTTCTAGTGTGTTTTGAAGTGCAAGGATAACAGAAGGTCCATTTTCTTGCACAAGTCGTTTAAATATCCGTGCAAAACTTGAATAAAAAGAATCAGTTTTTAATAAAGATGTCCAATTGGGAGTCCTTGGCCATGAAGCAGAGAAGTCAAAGTAGAAAAAAGTGATTGTTTTATCTACACTACTTTGAATAGCCCCAATATTCCCTTTATTAGATGTTCCCTCATCAGAAACGACGTGGACGTGTGAAAGACTACTCAGAGTATTTTCAAAGAATCCAACTTTCCGAATGATTTCATCTAAAATTGGTGTGTAGGAATCATGATCTTCGACATTAGAAAGGTAAGGGATTTTCTGTTCATTGCAGAAAAATTTGTGGGCTGATCCTGTTAACAAACAATTCAATGCAGAGACAGAAAGCACCCGTGACTGAGGAAGCTCACTTTGCAAATTCTTTAAGAAGTGTCCTGGTGGGTAAAAAACATATGTTTATATCAAAATAAATAAAGATAATGCAAAAATGATCAATGTCAGATAATTCTGATCAACTTAATAATCATAGACTAGTTTGCTAAAAAATCAAAGAATTTAATAAACTGTTAACTAACCAGTAGTTTTGCTGAAAAATTCTAATGGTACATTTGACTTGTTTTTTGTAGCCAATGTCAAAAGCAGAAGTGCTCTGTTAGCCATCAGGTTATACCTAAAAGAATAACACATCTACTATTAGTTATTACATATCCAATATACAAATACTATGCACGTTGCAATAATTGGAATGCTCATTTTAACCATATGCAAGAAATAAACACTGTTTAGAAGTCTAATAACTTAATACCTATTTTTGCAATTTGTAAATTTTGATTTTCATGAAAGAAATAACTAAGGGCTAAGGCTAACAAGTAATCAAATTACAGAAACTAAGCTCTATGACTAACTATAAGGTTTAATATCCTATGCTTTTCCAAAGCCAATGTTAAATCATTTATTACGCTCAAGAACATTTTGGCTGATTTCTTTAATTTCACTTGACTGCATATTAATGAATTAGATAAATTATATTACACTAAAATAGTAAAATCTACGCTCTCGTAAAAAGAGAAGAAAATCAGGGGTGAGCTGCACTAAAAGACAAAAATAGATGATTTTATATTTCCACGTCTAGTATTCCTTCCCTTCTTCCAGCAAACCTCGCAGGAGGAACACCCCGGATAGTAAAATAGGTGTCCGAATTTGAATAAGGTTAAACAAATTTAAATTCAAAAATAAAATAATATATAAATTATGCCAATGATCTAATGGCCAGATAAATACCTCCAGTGCAATCCATTGGAATCAAAGCCCATAGAACTAATTTTTAAAATCAAATCTGAAATTTCTGAGTGATCGGAAGGAACAGTTGTGGCCCCAAAGAATGATTTTGGTGGTCCAGAAAAGTGAACATTGTATTTAATAAAGACCTGGAAGGATAGATTCAAATAAATTTCATGAATATATCAAATAACATTAACAACTTTAGTTCTAAAGAAAACCAATACCTCTATGATGGCTTTTTGAGATTTCAAAGAATCATGATGAGAGCTTTAAAGAATAAAACAAATGTAAAACAAAATCAAATATCTGTGTATTTTCGTTATAGTATTATAAAATTTCTTACCAAAATATATAGAGAAAAACATACCTTGAAAGAATACCCAAAAGAAAAGTTGAGAATACTGATGCTCTCCCGGATTGGACATCACCAAATACCTTTGTGTCCTGATTAAATAACAGAGTTGTCTTTGTAAATTAAAAATAAATAAAAATTAAGCTATTTAATCGAACATTCTAAAAAGAGATAGGTAGATCACCGTTGTCAAATTTCTGAGTATAGTCTGTGATGTAAGAAGTGAACAAGATCCGAGCACGATATGTTCGGGTGTGTTTTTATCACATAATCTTTCCATAATACTGAGAACACACTTGGCTAAAAGTGATGGCCATCGTTTCAATATTTGAAGAAGAGTTCTGCTAGCAATCCTGTAGAGACAAAAGAACAATACCAAATAACCACGCAATGTCGAAGATGAAATGAGGAAGACAGTACACAAAAACCTACAAACTTCATATTTGTTTTAGACAAAATGAATCTTTATTTATAGATCAACCTTCTTTGTGTTTTTTGAATTCTATCGATGTGGGACTAAAAAAGTGTAGTTAAAAATATTATAAAATATTCTTTGTACTTTTTATGAATATTATAAAATATTTTAAAAATATTATAAAATATTCTTTGTACTAAACATCCCTAAGAAGACATGTCAAGGTTTTTATAAAACTATACCCTATCCAAGGAAAGGGCATGGAGTGCTCAATTACTTCAACAAATTGAGCATCACCAAGTTTCCACCAACTCATGGTAGAACACTCAATTATGATGGTTTGGCCAGTAAGATGTCCAAAAGCCAACTAAATCCTCATCAATCTGGTATCCCGAGGCAGGTGTAGTTGAAGAATGCTTTGTATGGATTAAAGCAGGTTTTAAGAATGTGGTTTCGTAAATTAAAACATTTCTTATGTCTGAAAGGCTTTGTGGCAAGTATATCTGATGAATCTCTTTTTCATAAAATCAGGTGAGGAAGTCATCTATATTCTGGTTTATGTAGATGACATGGTGATCATAGGTTCAAATGCTAAATGTATAGAGAATTATTTGAATGATTTGAAGTCAGAATTTGTTGTGAGAGTATGTGAAGATTTGGAATACTTGATGAGAATCAGGATTAGAAAGCATACTAAAGGTCTATTCTTAGACTAACAGTTGTATTTGGTTAATTTTCTCAACAAGCATGGTTATGAAAATTTGAAACCCATTGCTACACCAATGCAACCTAACACTGAGTTCTATTCTAAGGCAGAACAGATTAAGAATGCCACCAAGTATAGACAACTAGTTGGTTCACTCCAATACCTCACTACAATCAGGCATGATATTGCCTTTGCAGTGAACAAACTAGTTCAGTTCATGGAAAAACCTAAGGAAATCCATTGGCAAATACTGAAGAGAGTGCTGAGGTACCTAACTGGCACAGATAATATGGGTATTGTTCTCAAAATGACTTGTTCTAATGAAATTACTGCCTACAATGATGCAGATTAAGCTTCTAACTCACCAGACAGAAAGAGCCAAACTGGATATCTCTTGTATATGAGAGAGTTACTAATTGTTTGGTGTTTACAAAAACAACCCATTGTCTCAAGGTCTAGCACTGAATCTGAGTTCAGGGCTATTACTGGTACTGCTGCTACTGCAGAGGTTGATTGGGTCTCTAATCTGCTTATGGAAATGGGAATGAAGGTCAATACACCACATGCACCATGCACTGTGGTGTGACAACTTGAGGGCAACTCAACTAGCTACAAATCCTGTCTCACACTAAAATCAAACATACTGCACTTGATTTTAATTTTGTTCGAGAGAGGGTGGAAAAGAAGACTATTAAAGTCATTCACATTCCAAACACTATGTAAAAAGCTGACACACTAACTAAGGTTTTGAAGCCAGCATAACTCATGGAGCTAAGAGCCAATCTCATCAGCAATCCCAAATGAATTTGAGGGGGGCTATTAGTGATATAAATACAATCAATGTTTTTAATTGTTTATAATAACACTTTAATCCCTATTTCTAGATATAATTAGTTAGTGTGGATCGAGACTTAACTGAATTGGTTAGACACTCAGTTAAGTTCTCGTCCAAACCCTGTATATAAACATATCTAATATATGTTTAGAGGGGTCGATCATTTGATTCCCCCACCTTAATTCTGTTGTGATAACACTTATAGAGAGAGAGAATATTATGGAAATGGAAAACAAAACTTACAAGCGAACAGTTTCATATCTTTGCAAAGATAGGAGTAAAAGGTCATCTGCCAAAGAAATCAGAAGATCTGGAGGTGAAAGATGACTATCTATGTCAAAATTATGATACAAAGAATGTGACGATCTCAACATATTGTGCATGTAAACATTGTCAATAAACACCCACCGTGGCCTATAGAACAAATAAAAAAAATTATAGCTATAGGGTAATTTTCTAATAGAAACAATAACAGCAATGAAAACAAAATTATACCATTATAGAACATCTACCTTTTTTTCCCTTTAGCATGAGAAGGTGTGATAAAATTAAATGAAGGCTCTAATAAGGACGCAGATTCTACTTTATGGGCCTGTGCATGAAATGACAAGCCATCACTCTCCAAACTTCCTGTTTGGTTGACATGAGAAAACTGTGAAAAATAAAAACAAAACGTAACAGACTTTTGAAGAGAAACAAGCATATCGACAAAGACAATATATCTTTACTTGTCCAAGAGAGAGCATACCAATGTTTGCTAAGGCATCAATTATTCGAATCACTAGTATTAAAAGTATGCTATCATCTGATCTATCATCCAACATATATCTGAAAGAATTTACACTTCCAATGAGAATAACAAAGCAAAAAACAGAACAGATAATTTGAATAAATGGTATCAGATTACTTGCAAACAACATGCATATCTTTTGCAGCTTTTTCTCTAAGTTCTCTGCTGGCAACCGATGCACCAATGGCACCAGCAATCAAAAAATAATCATCACTAGACTTTCCAGCTTCAAAAGAAGGGAGAAGATCAGGCAAGCATGATAAAACACCATGCAAACATGATAAAATGCGAAGCAACGTCACTTTCAAGTGATCTTTCTCATTTCCTGACGAAAATTCAAATAATTTATTAGTTCAATATGCTTCAAGAGCAGAAAAAAAGGGCACGTAAAAAAGAAACAAATACTATCAACTATTTTACAGTCTTTAAGATAGATTGTAGGGAGAGGTGTAATGGTTGCATCAAGATTCCAGATGCGCCTCTGTGCGATGCGCCAGTGACATTTTCGTAAATATTTATAAAACTATAGGAAATTAATATTTTTTTATATATCTAAATTATATTAATTAAATTTTTTAGTTTAAAATATATTAGATAGAAAAATTATTATAATACATATATTTATTAATTATTATAACACCCATAATTCATTGTAACACCAAGGTTTAAAAACCGGTTAACCATTTAGGGGTATTTTCGTAATAATATAGCTCTATAAATGGCTAGGGTTTCTTTAAACTTATAAAAGAGAGGCTTTTATAAAAAGAAAATAATAAATAATCCAAGAGACTTTTAAAAAATAATAACGTAATGGGCTGGGCTGGGCCTTCTTTAATACATCTACAACATAAAAAATACTCTATAATAATAATTTATTTAACCACACTTTTTTAGTCCCACATCGATAGAATTCAAAAAACACAAAGAAGGTTGGTATATAAATAAAGATTCATTTTGTCTAAAACAAATATGAAGTCTACAGAGTGGGAGGAGCTTATATTAAAAATAATATAGCTCTTTTCATGGACCAATGTATAAATTTTTATGCTAAAAATTTATAAGGTCTTAAAATAAAATTTTTTTTGGCATTTTTTTTAAAATAAAAACAAAACACTGTTTTAAGTTATTTAAATAACTTAAAACAGGTTTGGATCCGGGTCGGATTTTACCTGGATCCGGCTAAGGGAGATGCGCCTGGCGCATCTCCCTCTGGGGGCGCATCATCGCATATGCGCGCGCACCCGGAACCTTGGGTTGCATAACAGTTTTTAACTCTGCAAATGAGGAAAGTAAAGGTGATCTCTAAAAGTAAGAGTATGTCAGACTTGAGAATACTACATCATCCAAAGAGAGTTCATTATTCATATAAATCAATTGAAGGATAAATGCACCCACTAACATGAACAGATTGTTACAAATATAAAATAACTGTGTTTGTGTTCATGATAAAACATAGTTCAGGACAACAAAAATGAGTTCATGTATTTTTTGGTACAATAGAAGAAAGATGTGATGTAGGATATTACATCTCTATGACTGATTCTTGGCTTGAGTTATTCGGGCCAAGACCCTCTTCTTCTAATGGGCACCAGCCTAACTCTTATCGTGGAATTTCCACTCCCACACAATGAGAGTATAAATTAGAGTGGGCCCAAAAGGAAACTAGTTAATTATTTTTAATACTAACACACAATGAGAGTAGGTATTATTTTGCCTACTTTCTTCTCTTTCTCGAATCTCGATTGTTCTTCATTCTCTCATATTCTCACCAAATTTGGTGGATTCCAATCTAAAACTCAAGAGCATCATCTCCCCTTGATTGAAATTTAGTTCTCTAAATTTCCCACTGTCGATCTGCATTTTTTTTTTAAATTGAACTTCAATCCAACAGTAAAGTCTACATCAACATATCAGGAAAAACCAGCCTCGGGAAAGGCACGGGGGGGGGTAAATCTGGGAAAGGAGAAGCTTTATATATTTCCTTAAAGTAGGTATTACCTCTATTTTCAAGTTAAGCTCTATTTATTACCACCTTACCCTCGCCATTTAGGAGTTTCAGGGTAGAATTTCTTGCCTTTCTAATCTTGGTGGCTAGACTGAAGAATTTGGGATGAAGACTAAATTCCCAAGGTTGGGTTGGGTCAATATTTTCAACATTAACATGTGGATTTAAATCCTGAGAAGTTTCTGCCCTCTCCCCATTGATCAGTGGATTATTGGGGGTGGTAGTACTAAGCTTAAAGCCCTCCTCAATACCATGTAGATTATACCAAGTGAGATCTCAGACATGTCTACAATAGTCAGTAGGGTATTGGTAGGAGTAATACCTAGGTTGGAGTCCAGAAGAAATTCTGCCACCTCCCTACTACCTTCTACCTGTGAATAAAAATCCAATGGAATCTTTGCCACCTCTTTATTAATCCATGGGTGGGGAGGAGTATGAAATAAATCGATATTACCCATTTAATTAATTTCTGAGAGTATCTCCTCCCCCTCTGAAATAATATCCTCCTTTTCAGGTATTACATTGTTTTCCCAACTGTGGTGAGAGGATTTGGCCTCTTCCTCATACCTATTGGTTCTATATGAGGGAGAGATCTCTTTATCACGGTCCCTCATGTTATTATTAATCAGAAGATACTATATGTTATGACAGATTAGTGGGCTGTTTTCTTTTTCTGCCATGGGCAGGGATGTATCATTGATCAGGCCCTTTAAGAGCGCGCTAAAGCTCCAAAGCTCTCTTGGAGGAGCGCTTTTTCCAACGCTTTTTTAGAGCGGGTAATCGGACGGGTTCGGGTAAAGATCCGCCCAATTATTCAATTGCACCTATTCTTTATTAAAAAATCACCTGATATACTTGTTTTGCCTATTCTACACCTTTATTTTAACTTAAATTAAAAATTAAATCCAACTATGATTAAATCCAACTTAATTTTAGTCGTATGAATTAAATCTTTAATGTTCTATTACATGTGATTTTATACTTTTATAAGATATTTTTAATTTTCTATAGGTTTTATATGTATTTATATAGGATTATATGTAATTTTACTATATGTATTTTTACAAGATACTTTTACAAGATATTTACGCTTAAAGCTCCCAAAGCAAAAAAGCTCTTTCTAAAAAGTGGGAGCGCTTTTCGCTTTTTTGAACTATGAATCAGGGTTTATGCTTTTTCAAAGAAGGTGTGTTGGTACCCTCTAACGTGTGTCTATTGGCCTGTTCCTCTAAGTTATCAGTAGAGATGTCAGGTGGGATGTGAGAATTGCATAACAACATCTTTAGAGACGTACCTGTCATGATCTGGCTAGTCTGGTCATGTTGATATAGCGGGTCGGGTTGGACTGAGTCGGTCTGGACCTGCGGGATGTGTAGAACCGCCGGACTGTTCTCTTCGATGATGAACGAGAGGGATCCTTCCAATGCTCTATTTAGTATCAAGCATAGTTCAAAAAAGCTTAAAGCGCTCCCAATTTCCAGGGAGCGCTTTTCAGCTTTTATAGCTTTAAGCGAAAAAAGCGACAGTGGCATAATTGTAAATAAATGCAATTTTTTAAAAAATTGCAAATATACCCCTATTTATATATATAATTTTTTCAAAACCTGTACATGTATGATGTATGATTAAACATAAAATATATATAAACCTGTCAATATTTGCCCATCATCTTAAAAATACACATCCAAAACAAATACATCCAAGTTATTTGAAAAAAACTATGAAATCATTTACCCTAATCATCTAGACGAGCACCTGATTTTTTTATATTATCTAGGCGAGGTCTAGGGTTTGGGTAAGAAGTGTGAGTGAAAGTGAGGGTTAGGGTTTGTTAGAAGAGTAGAAAGGGAAATGAAAGAATTTAAGTTCTTCCATTTCGGGTAATGGGTTGGCCCAACCCATTACCCGACCCGACCCGAGAACCCGCTAAAAAAAGCGATCTGAAAAGCGGTCCTAGAAAACCGCTTTTCAGCTTTTATAGCTTTAAGCGGCGCTTTAAGCGCCGCTTTTAAAACTATGGTATCAAGGTAGTTGAACTGATTCTGATTCACCCGATCCTGTAGGTGTGTCTTCTCCAGCCCTCTCCTCAAGTTGCTGTGGCTGGAAGATGACTACCTCCGGACGGTCTGGATCAATTGGTTGGACGAATTCCAGACCTCTGAGGTCACCTAGCTCTGGATTTTTGAGCTTCCATTTGTCTATATACCCTTGAGTGATAGGTTCAAGCTCTCTGTGGTTCATTTACGCTTTGTAAATTCCTTTATTTTTATTTTTTTGAAAGCAATTAAATTTCATTAAAATAAGGGCAATACCCAAGTTACATAGAGTATAGAAATAAAAAAACAAAAGTAAAAAAAAATGAGCAAGAAGCTCATTGGCTTTCTCCCATTAGCTATGTAGTCTAGTTATACAGTAACTAGATACACTGCCACAGAAGGTTGGTCTCCCATACTTCCATCATAGATGTCTCCAAAGGGTGACAACTCTTTTTGTAACACTCCGGATCAAAGGAGAGACTGATGTCTTTAATGACCTCCTTAAGGACTACCTCAGGAGGCCTAACGTGTTGTCTGTATCTTTTATTTTTTTCTGTCCATATATGCCACGACAGACACCCAATAGCATTCCATAGTAAGGGGCCTTCTCCCTCCATTTGTGTGTTGCGGGTGACAATGCTTTTCAAAAACTTCTTCCAAAATTGCTCCCTCTCCCTTTGAAAATCTTTATTTTCTTATCCCCTTGACCTGCTCTTGCTCCTGAAATTGCTCCCTCTCCCTTTGAAAATCTTTATTTTCTTATCCCCTTGACCTGCTCTTGCTCCTGAGATCCTCCATCCTTTGAAAATTACCCCAACCTGATTCTCCATTCATTGTCTTTACCTCTGAAAAGATTTACTCTGTAAAGAAAACACTCTACTTCATCTCTCTCACACAAATGCTAACACAAGACTCTTAAAAATTCCAGTTAAGGGAGCTCATCCCGAACTGGATGAGAAGATGACTTGATCTTGAAGCTTCATAAGGAGGCTACTCTATTGGGTGATAAAAACCCGGGTGGGTGCTATGGCCTCTTAACATTCTTTTGGTGAGTTCTTTCCCATCTTTCTCCAGGAAAAACCACCCAATAGATGATCGCGAAGCTTCTCAATTAGGCACTTGACATCAAGGACTTGACAGACTGCCTTAATCAGAAAAAAGAAGAGGTTGCAGAGTGGAACTCCGGTGATGAAGGACTCACCGGAGTGATGTTGCACCTTGAGGACCTAGGCGATTTGTTAGAATCGCCTACTCATCTTCTAAACTCAATTAATTAATAGTTTGACATAATATTATACTTCCTATCTCTAATCAGACTTTTGTCTTCTATTTCTAATACTTAGTTATGAATTGTATGGACATAAAAAGATGCAAACTGCTATACAAAAAATATACTAAGAGTGAAAAATTACGAAAAAAATATTACCAACTATTTTAATGAAATCGAATCTAGTATCTAATAAAAAAAAAATTTAAATTGTTGAAAGAAAAATGAAGGTATTTTACCTGCTTCAGAATGAATCTTGTTTTTACATATCCTTAAAAGGTCATCCAAAGCAGAACGAAAATGCAAGTCCATCAGTTCATTAGCTAACAAAAGCTCATCCTTTGACGGAATATGCCAAATAGGACGCAATGGGATATTTTCTTCTTCATCGACTCTACATGATACCCAATCTTCTAGTGCAGTAGCAAAAGGATGTCGTTTGCAACATCTAGTAATTTAGTAAAGTAAAAGAAGTCAAGAAAAATTATGAAGATGCAAAATGTGACAAATACATCATAATTAATCTACTAGGAACTAGGAAGTAAAAAGCATCTTCTTTCCCAATGTAGTATGTTAAATTGTTAACTTACTTATATTGTTCTATGGGATAATAAAAGACTAGGCTTCCAAAAAGGGTACGAAGAAGATTATCACCAGCAACATTAACCTGTTATTAGTAAAAAAAGTTATTTATTATTTCCAAAAAACAAATGCCAAATATATTTTAAATCCAAATGAAAAAGACAATACTTGACCATTATCTAACTTTTTATTTTGAAAAAATTTATTTACAAAGGGATAAACTTTACATGCCAAATATACAATTCCACTTCTTAGGTTAAAAGTGGCATTCATTTTTTTTGATGAAGTTAAAGTCCATTAAAAATGAAAAAAAAAACCAGTAAAATACATAGTAAAGGTGATATTTTTCTAGTATGGGAAATGAGGCATGTCCATTCACTCTAGTCCTACATAGCAATTCTCCTAGATCCGTAAACTAGGGAGTTTGCCACAGGAATGAAGCCTCCCACAGATTTAAACATTGTATTTCCACTGTTGCGCTATCTTTCTTGTAGAGATCTTTCTTGAAGGATAGACTTGAGTCCTTTATAATTTCCTTTGAGAGCACCTCTTGTGACCTGACAGTATGTTTTTGTAGCGATATGTGCCATGTTATGCTGCCTAGGGTGTTCCAGTGTAGTCCCCAGCATGGTGCTTGCTTAGTAAATTCTTGACATGTGTCTGTAAGTTCACCCAATCAAATATCTACGTTGGATGCAGGGATTGAAGAAATTGATATTTTCCAGATTTTTTTTAATTAAAGGCATGCGATGTAATTGAAAATTACAAAGCAGAGGTATATTCCAGATTGATTGACCTAGTGCTTCTATTATTCTAATGATGATTCCTCTTGTGTATTCACAGTTGAAGTAAAGGTGACTGATTGTCTCCTCCTTGTTGCATAGTAGGCAAATTGATGGTGTTTATATTTCCCATTTGACAAGTTTGTTAAAAGTTGTTAAGTATCCCCATCTAACCCACCATAATATTATTGAGAATTTTGTGAGCATTCATCATTTGTGATCATATTCCTTATGTAAAATGGATACATTGTTAGGTATCCCCATCTAACCCACACGTTATTACATTACCTATTTCCTCTTTTTGTGCTAACAAATACTTCCACATCGAGGAGTCAACTGTACTCCTGACATGTACGCCCTCCAAGGAAAATTCCCCAAGAAGTCAAACTACTGGAGATTTTACTGGATTCTGATTGGAGTAACCGTTTGGTATTTTTGACAAGAGAGAAACAAACAGGAGGGTGCACCTTAAACTACAGAGACGACATGAAGAAATAAAAAGGAACACCGTTACTGACACCTACATCAGTTTCAGCTGAAAAGATAAACCCCTAAGAATGGGCTGATTGATTGTGATGCATTAAGAGTATAGTCTCTTATTTTCTAGAGGTTTCCTCGCCTCTTATTTTCTCTACTTTGTAAATTTGGGAAAAATGCCCACTTCATTTCTTATGAAATTTTACTGTTATCTCGCATTCATATTCTTACCGAATGGAAGAATATGAAAACAATTGAACTACTGACTTAGAAAGATAGAATAATTTGTAGTTAAAAAAAGGAAAAAAATTGAAGGAATTTTTTAAAAATTGATCGTTACAACCTTCCATGATGGAGCTTCAAATGCAGATGCAATTGCATCTTTTAATTCTTCTTTGTAACTAAGCAATGCTGGTCCAGCATAATTTATGGCATGGGATAATATTTTTAGATGATATTCAAGCGAAGTCTCGAGTGCAGGAGAAAGGGAAGCCTGAAAAGGAATGTTTTTTGAATTAAGTAATGAATATTGCAATTTGATAGAAAAGAAATGGTCTGGAAGAAACCTTTGGAAAAAATGATGAATCAGAAAATCCTCTTCCTCCATAACCTGAAACAGGGGACTCTTTTAAAGATGATATGACAGACAATAAAATTGGGCCTATAAGATGTCGAGCAGCCTCCTTAGGATTAGCATTGACACAAGCAGAACAAAGAAGCCCAACTTCAGAAGTAGCCCCTGGAAGAACATTTGTGTTGACAAACTTGGAAATTTTCTTTAGTGCCTAAGAGATTGAAAAAAAAATTGTCAATTAGACAATTACAGATGAAAAAAACATGTTAAAGAAACAAATTTAACTGAATGAGAATTTAAGACCTGGATATATAAAGTTTGAGTTAGTTTCCCAAAAAGGATTTCCAACATGCTAAAATAATTATGGTCTTCAATAAGAAAAGTTCTTGAAGAAGTTGAAATCTGTGGACCCTCAGTCCTATAAAATATGGAAAGAAACAAAATGAGTACTTTTTAAAGAATGAGAAAAGAATTAAGTTCGTTCATTTCAAGGAATGATTCGCTTACAAAACACTTATGGGTTCCAAATGTCGGAGTAGGGAAAACAAACGAGAAAAGAATTTATCGAGCCATTCAGAGAAACTGATGGTTAAGACTGCTAACTGATCGTCATCACTTAGAATGGGTAGCTGCACTTATAAACATGCATTAGGAGTTTATTACAGTAGAAATGAATAATATGGAAAAAAGATCATTCTTGGCTCACATTGGAAAACACAGAACAAAGTAACTGCATGGCTGCTAAAGTCTTGGGAGGATCGTTTGCATCCATGCCAAGCAATGCATTTGACACAGCTATCGTCAAAAGTTCATTGGAAGTATCATTGCTAACCATAGATCCAGTAGAAAAAGGGAAAACAGAAGAAAAAGATAATGGGCGGCCAGAAAAGGCTATTGATATGATAGCAGCCTTCAATTGGTGGGTTGCTGTATCCTGATAAGAACCATCCAAAAAGAGAAAAGCTAAATAAATTAAGAATAAAATAGACTGGACAATTAAAGTCTAAATGAGTTGTTTTAGGTGATTTTTTGGTAAAGATAATATTCCATTGATAATTGGAGTGGATGGATAGAGCCCCCCTCCCAAAAAAAAAGATAAAAGGATATGAGTCAATTTGTTTTAGATGATTGGGTGTACTAAAATCAATCCTTACAGTCGCCAATGCAAGATGAAACCGAGATGTGATGAATGGGAGCATCAACGAAGGATCTACATATGACAAAAATGACATTGCTAATGCAACAGTGTCTGCAAGAGCTTCAACTTTGCTGTACTGGCCACGTTCTATTAGTTTCATCATTGCTTTAACAAAAGAAGCTCTTTCCGATTTTCCCAGATGCAATTCAGCAATTTTGTTTCCACTTGTGTTACTGCATTGACATATTCCATGAGAGAGAAATGGTTCAATATTTTATGAGGAATATAACAGTATCACAGATAGTTATCTAAAATAATTCCTTACAGTTGTTCTTGCTTAAGACGTCTACCAAAGATAATTATTAAATTTCGTAGAAAACGTTCCAATGAATAAGTCCACCGCCCTCCATTAGATGGATGGTAAAATCTATGATGATAAATAAGTAAACACAAATTTTTATAAATGATCGGAAAATAGCTAAGCATTTAGTGTATTTATTTTTAGGAACAAACTGTTCTAAAAGATCCAGAAGTTTATCCAAGTGTTCTTGTGCCCGACTTCCTGGCTTCAAAAGATACACCTGCATTGATTTACAAATTTACACATGTAACTTGTAAGATAACAAAAAAAGAAACTTAGCAATCCACCAAAACATATCTTATAAATGTAACACCAAATTATAGTCAGATTTCTTAAAGAAAATAAAAACGGGCTAAAGTAATATCGTAATATCTAACGTAGTTACAGCCACATCCTTGACTCACTAGTGACTTAAACTTATTAGGCTCAGCCATATTCTCATGAATTCTATAGAGAAACACTGTTAATGACCAGGACCAAAGTTAAATAAACCGATGAGACTATTTATTGATCGATGATCATTACATTCAGCAGTTATTTAAAAAATTCTCAACAATTATAGTGATGATGGAAAGAACATACTACCATCAGAGAAATCAACCATCAAATAGATCTGAATATCTCATACCGGAAGCCTTACTACCTAATCTACCTCGAAATTAGGCTGTTTTCAAAAAAAATTGTAATTCCTCACATCATTCTATAATTTCTGCGCAACATCTTATGGAAAATTCAAGCAAGAAACCACAATGATAAATATATAGGAATCTTGGTGACTCTATATTCATTGGAAAAAGATCTTTTAGGCATTTAGCCTAACTAAAAAAACATTGTTTAAAAAAAGTCTCAGAGAAGAAGAAAGCTGACATAATGAACAAAGCAAGAAACAAACGCCTAATGTAAAGAATAATGAATAATCAAGAAGTTAAGGGAAAAGGAAGGCCAATGTTCCCCCACCGGACCCCTAAATACAACTAACTCACACCTAATATAGGTCCATGTAACTGTAAAAAAATTTCCCATACGTCAATAAAAAATAATTACTACTTTAAAAATGGAAAAGGTTGGGAGATATTTTTAAATAGTGAAATCACTAGGAAATCACAACTATGGAAAATTCAAATTTTTATCACAAGTGCACACCAAAAATAGAAACAATTCTTACAATTGATTTTGAAATGGCCTTGGTAGGAATACTCATTTTACTAGAAAATAGAAGCCTTGTGATTCCCGGAACATCCAAAGAGTAAGGATATGAACTACGTCCACTTCCAATTGGAACCTGGATAAAAATAAAAGGGGAAGAAAAGGTTGAATTACATAAGCTTCTTTTAAAGTGAAACACATTGAAGAAAATAACGATCCGTCATATAAAAGAGACAACCAAAATATAACAAATAAGGGAAAGGAATATAAAATGCAATTTACAAAAATATAATCTGTATTTTTCTCTAGGAAAATATTATTAAAAAACATAAAAGATGGTTGGTTAAGAGCATTAGTCAAAAATTATGGGGGACAAAGGTAGCAGTAATAAAATCAGTGTTGCGAAGATTGTGGGACCCATTTCAAGTAATTAAGTAATTTTGGTGTTATTGTTGAAAATTGAACTCCAGCAACCCTAATAAAACAATAATTAAAAAAGCAAAAAAGCGTCATGCTTTTTCTGAAAGCACTCTTTTCTTTGGCTTAAAAGAGTCAATGGTATTTTAGTAAGAATAACTAAAAATCATGTAAATATTTTTTTTAATACTTAAAATATAGAAGAAAAATAATCTCAAAATAAAAGAACCAAATACTAAAACAAATCAGAAGTAGACCAGTTAGAAGTCGTCAACTGCTGGATGCAATAGAAATTTGAACAGAACCGTGCACGACTGCACGCGATTCTAACAACTCTCTGAAAGTTGCTTATGATTCTTGCGACTTTTGGCTGGTGCGCGCGAACTGGAATTCTATCCGATCCGAATCCGACCGATATACAGGCTTAAGTAGGATAATCGCGAACAAATTCCCAATCAGAGGTATCCGAATCCGAATAATTATCCGGATATCCGAATTCGACCGAATAAATTCTGGATATGAAAATCTGAATCCGAATATGAATCTGAATCCTAATTCGAATCCGGATAAATTATCTAGATATCCGGATAATCCGAATCCAGATAATTTTTTATAAAAATCTTAAAATAAAATTATAAAAATATAAAATCATCATTAATAAAGTTAATTAATAGTCAATTAATCACCTTAAAATTCGGATATCCGGAAATAAAATTTATATTTATTCAGATATCAATTTAGGTATCCGAATCCGAATCTGGAATCCGAATAGTCATATTCGAATTCGAATGCGGATTCGAATACGGATTCCGGTATACCATTTACAAGTTTAGTCCTACTGTGTGCGATTATTTGATCGCGACTTGATCCCGATTTCTTGTTCTTGATTTGCTGCTTACGATTTCTTGAGTCCGATTTGATTTGTGACTAGTGCTTGTTGCGATCCTTTGTTGATTGCATCTCTACGGGCATTTAGATTGGGATTTTTTCTTTCTTTCTTGACAAAGCTATAATGCCAGACGAGAAACGAAGAACGTAACGAAGGAAACTGACTCACGGAAAGAAAGAAAATCGCAGAGGACTGAAATCGGATCATGATTCTTCTGCTCGCGATTCTCTCTTGGATTGCGATTCCCCTGCTCGTGATTTCTAGGCTCGCAATACTGACTTCACGATTGCCACTCTGACTTTTTTCTTGCTTGTTTTTTGTAGAGACTCACGATTTCTAACAGTGTGTCTAGCATCTCGCGATTTCTTTGTCCGCGATTGTTTCTGGGCGATTGTGTTGATTTCTTGTATTTTAGCGAACGACTGCAAAATTGTTTCTTAAACTGCGATTGTTTCGGTGTTTGACTTCTATGCAATTTGGGATTCCGTGATTGGCTTCGTTTCTGATTCTGTTCGTGATTCTTTATGCTCGCGATTTTTGCAAGGCTTGATCGTGAACAACTTGTGTGCCTTGAACTGCTTTTCTGTTTGAGGCTCACTCTGCTGTGATTCTTTTGCTTGCTGACTGGACGAGACTGTAGTGAAAATTCTGTGGAAAAATATCTGGCTTCTGAAATCTAGATTTTTTTTCTTTTTTAATTTTTGCTCTCTTCCACTTAGATATATATTTTTCTTGCATTGGTTTGTTGCATAGTTTTAAAAAGCGGAAAGCGCTCCCAATTTCCAGGGAGCGCTTTTTTAGCTTTAACCGCTTTAGCGTCGCTTAAAGCGGTTAAAGCGGTTAAAGCGGTTAAAGCTATATAAACAGCTAAAGATTTATCTTACCATATATAAACAGCTAAAGCGGTTAAGCTATATAAAGTTTATATAGCTTAACCACTTTAGTTGTAAACAGTTGGACATTTTTAGTTGTAAAGTTTATATATAAAGTTAAGCTATTATAAACAGTTGGACATTTTTTAGCTGTAACCTATCTTAGCTGTTTATAATATAAACTTTATATAGCTGTAAGTTAGTGGACAGCCTGTAACAACTAGTGAAAAAAATTATTAGTGAAAAAAAGCTGTGAAAAAAAGCGTTTGGCAAAGCGGTCCAAAAAAACCGCTTTGCCGCTTTAAACGCTTAAAGCGACGCTTAAGCGTCGCTTTTTAATCACTGGTTTGTTGTGTCTCCCTACTAGTCTTCAAATTTTACAAATATTAGCTAGAGACACTCTAAAGAGCAGGGTTTTTCCCGGAGAAAGATGGAATAGACCACAACATAAAAGATGGCATAGACCACACCTGGGTTTTTTTCACCCACCTCAATTCCTCTTTGTGTAGTATTGGGTTTGTATTTTACTAAACTTTAAGGAGGCAATTCTCTTACTCCTGTCTGTCTCCATGAAAGGCGCAGCTGCGCTTTGGAGACATTTTAGAAGAAATGAAGAGTTTGAAAAAAACCTGAGACAAAAAAGGAATCTGTTCAGATGGTCTTGGAAGCAACCTGAGAGTAGGGGCTATCTAAGGAGAGGGGGTAGTAAGAAGGAGGTTTTCAACCAAGGAATACTGGACAACTGAAAGATGTCTACTCCTGATTCTGAGGATCTGAAAAGACTCCAGTTTGTGCAACCCTCGGATAGGGAGGAGTTTACCTGTGGCACTATGTAGAGGTCCCAACTTCTTCTCCCTAAGTCAGGGGAAGCACTTAGAATATCACTCAGAGTAATGGGGGATGTTCCGTCTATAGGGACTATGATTTGTTTGTTGAGGAGAAAATAGGTTAATGGAGGCATCCAAATTGTAAGATTCCGCGATGCTACTTTTGATATAAAGTTTAGGGAGGTGGCGGACTACTTACGCTCTTGTGATCGCTCATGGGATAGATTATGCGATGCTCCTTTTAAAATCAACAAGCTCCCACTGGATATCATTCACAAAGAATGGTATGAAACAATGTTTCAATGGGCAATCATTGGAAATCTTCTCTCGGGAATGTTCTCTAAGGATGCGATAAACAGAATAACCAGTGTCCTAGGCATTCTTTTGTATGGGGAGCTTATGGATATTGTATCACACCCGAAAGCTCTTAGAGTATGTTTTTAAAGTATTCCGAGTTTCCGATTCCCTGGAGAAATCAAAGTAATGATTCGAGAGAAAAATGGAAAGGAAACATGCGACATACTTAAGGTAAAGTACAGGTCAAGACCTCAGAAGTGTCGGAAATGTGGACTCTTTGGTCACTGCCACTGGTCATTCATAGGAAAAATCCTGCCTCCTCCCCCTATCTCAAGAGCGGAAGGTACTATAATCATTCCTCAAAATGACAGAGAGGGTGTCTGGTGTCAAGGACAAAGCAAGTTAAGGAAGACCATAAGTTCACTTCCAATCTCTATATCCAACAAATGGGCTGAGTTGGATAAGGATGAGAACTTGGATAAGATACAAAAGGGAATAGGTGAAGGGAAGGTAGCTGAGATATCACGACAAAGTATGGCTGGAAAAGGGAAGGAGGGACCTCATAGGGTTGCGCAACTCTTGTCCATGAAGGGAACCCCGCATGAGGAAGGGAGCTCCAAATGTGCGGAAAGAAGCATCTCTGTAGGAAAGGAAGGAAAAGTTGATGTATGCCATGATACCAATAAGGAAAGGAGTATCTTTGTAGAAAAGGAAAGGAAAGGAAAAACTGATGTTTCCCATGACATCAATAAAGAAAGGGAAAATTGTAAGGCAATACAGGAACAACATATGGAAAATATTGTGGTAGATGAAGTGGAGATTGTTGGCTCGCTGCAGAGTATGACAGGTAGAGAAAGAGAGAGAACTCATTCTCCTGCTGAATCTATACAATCCTCGTCCAGTAAGGGATCCCTGTAAGGGGGAACACTCATCAGTATGGGTGTGGAGAAAGGTAGCTTGAGACAGAGACAGCAAGAAGAGGGTGATACGGGAGAGTCTCATTCTCCTTTGGCTATTAAAGAGTTCCTACAAGAGGCTCGGTCAACAGAATGGGATGCATATGTCTCAGAAGTCTCCAGTCAAGATAGGGAGATGGACATGACTATGCAGGGGCAGCAAAAGGTAATAGAAAGTTTGAGGCTGATGACCCCCAACTGAGGAGTGCAGATGGAGGAAGGGAAGGATCCCATTCTCCCGATAGATTTCTGCAATCTTTGCCTAGCAAGGGTGCCTTGATAATACGAGAGAATGTCTTCCAAGACATTGAGAGGAACAGTGAGAAGTCAATGCAAGGACAAAGCATTACTTCACCAATCTATAGCTGGGGAGTAAATGATGATACGGGACAAGGGCACAACTCAAGGAAAATTCAGCTCAGGCTGAATTGTTCCTCGTTCTCTCCTCCCATGGCGTTGTCCTAACAAAATTAGCTTATAGCAACCAACGCCGGCATCTGAGCCCAAGGTGATCCCGAAAGGGCTGTTCTCTTCTCCCAGGTAGGGTCACGAAGCATAAATATGATCACTACTCTGGGAAGGCATAGGGAGGCAACAAAAAAGTATGCTAGAAGGAAAACTGGGATGGCCCCTATTCAGGGAATGATGGGGCTCCCAGATATCATAGTTTTTCATGCGACGCCTAGGCGTCGCATATGCGGTCATGCGCTCCAGCGCATGTAGGCGTTTGTCTTCATGCGCTGGAGCGGGTTAGGCGGATCCACCTAACCCAACAACCCATTTAAGACCCATTTAAATGACTTAGACTTAAGTCATTTAAATAAGAGTGTGAGGGTTTTAAAAACCCTAATTCCTTTTTTATTTCTTGTTTCTTGTTTCTTCCCATTTGCTTCCCTTCCCTCCCACCTTTGAACCCTAAACCCTAGATTTACAAATCATCTCTCACCCATTTTCTCCGGCCATCTTTAAGGGAAACTCCGGCCACCACAAAGGAACACTCCGGCAACCACAAAGCACACTCCGGCGACCTCCAAGCAGCTCCGGCCATCTACAAAAAAAACCAATATTTCTAGGCGAGCGCCTAGGCGGCCATGCGGTCATGGCCATCGCATGACCGCATAAATGGCTAAGAAAACTTGCCAGATATAAAAACTGTAGAGAACCCTGATTGGGCCAAGGTGTCAGACCAAGAGGGCTCGCAAAGTAATACAAGTATTAGAAAGAGAAGATATTATGCCCATGGAGGGGACCTAAGCTCCAAAGTAGGTGTGGAAGAAGCCGCATTGAAGGACAGGTGATCCCCTACCTGAATCTTCTATTAGGGAAGTCGTAATAATGGCTTTCTTGATTTGGAATATTAGGGGGTTTAACTCCTTCGAAACACATAAGGAAATCAAGGAATTAGTTAGGTCCAAATCTATAGATGTATTTTCGATATTGGAAACTAAGATCAAACCGCATAAGACGCAATCGATCAGGGACACGCTTGGACCAGAATGGGATTCGCATAATAATGTTGATTCTTCTACTCCTGCATCTCCAGACTCCATTTGGTTGTTTTGGAGGGAAAAAATCTGGTCAGTAGATATATTAGTTTCCCATCCCCAATTAATCCACGCAAAATTGAAGAATTCCGGAGGCCTGATCTTATTCCATACGCCAATTTATGGTAAGGCCTCTTTAGAAAGGACAGAAGATAACTCTGGAACCTTCTTCAGTAAATTGGACTTATTTCTTCTTCCCCATGGCTTGTAGGGGAGATTTTAATGAAATAAGGTCCCCTGAAGAAAGGCAAGGGTCTGGAACATATAATCATGGGGGACCTGCTGAGTTTATACAGGCTACGGATATATCTCAGGTATTGAAGCTGGATTCGATAGGTAGAGAGTATACTTGGACAAATAACTCTCCAGGCCCAAATTTCACCCAAACAAAGTTGGATAGGGATTTTGCAAACTAAACCTGTATTGATACTAGGCCTAGAGCAAGGGTGGAATTTCACAATGGAACTAGAAAGCTCAAAGCTATGCTAATCACAATATCTCAGGTGGAAAAAGAAGCTAAGCCGTTTAGGCTATTTAACTCCTGACTGGAGGTTCCTTCGTATGTAGAGATAGCCAAGGCTGGCTTGGCAAAGCAAATACATGAAACTGGGTTGTATAAGTTGCAGCAAAAGCTTAAGGAAGTTAAAATTCTTTCTAAGCAATGGGCAGCAGAGAAAGGACACTCAACGAGGAGGGTAGCTCAGGCAAGGATTGATCTGAATAACTCAGTTGAAGCCTTGGAAAAGGACCCCTTATCTATCCCGCTCCAAGAGGAAAGCGCAAAAATAAGAGAAAAATTAAAGGAGCTTATAGCTAAAGAGGAGGCAGATCTGAAGCAAAGGAGTAAGGTTTCTTGATTAAAACTAGGAGACAAAAACAGTAGATTCTTTAGCATCGCCACAAAGTTAAAGAGATCTAAAAATTCAACCTTTAAAATTCTCAATACGGATGGAAATCAAACCACCTCTAGGGCTCTGTTAGAAGAAAACAATGTTAGGTTTTTTAAAACTCTATTCAGTAATTCAATCACCCAACGGACGACTGTTTCTGTTATTTTCCCTAGAGTAGTTTCTGAAGCAATGAATAGGTGGTTGCTTCAGACTCCGTTAGAGGAAAAAGTAAGGTCCACACTGTTCTCTTTTAATTCTGAGAAATCCCCTGGGCCGGAAGGATTCACGTCAGAGTTCTTCAAAAAAATTTAGGGAGATCTGAAAGGCCTAGTAATGGAATGTGTAAGACAATTCTTCAAAGGGAAGCCTTTGCTGAAGTTGTGTCAACTTGATGTACAAGCTAATGACAAAAGTATTAGCAGATAGAATGGTCTCTAGTGAACCCATCTCATCAAATCAAGCAGCTTTCATTCAAGGTAGGCTCATCTCAGATAATACCATTCTGGCGGATGAGATGGTTCATGGCTTTGGGAGAAAGAGAACTCTCAAAACGTGTTGTTTGAGTATAGATCTTAAAAAAACCTTTGACACAGTCAGTTGGGAAGAGATAATTGCCACTCTTGAAGCGTATGGATTTTCTCCTATATTCTACAAATTGATTTGGAATTGCATATCCTCTGCTTCATTCTCGTTACTGGTGAAAGGGACTCCAACACCTCCCTTCAAAAAAAGCCAGAGGGGGATGAGGCAGGGTGATCTTCTATCTCCTATTCTATTTGACATGGTTATGGACATTCTAGGTAGATTGATACAGAGTGAAGTGAGGAACAAAAGGACAGACACCTATCAGGTTAATGGTGCTAATTCTATATCTCACCTTATGTATGCGAATGATATCCTCATCTTTTCAAAGGCAAACCCGAAATCACTTAATGCAATTAAGATGCTGCTTGAGAAATTCTCATTGTTTTCGGGATTAGAAGTTAATGCGAACAAGAGCTCTTCCACCTTCTCGAAAGTATGCGCAGAAGACCAATCTTTGCATGGCATCTTAGGATATACTGTTAAAAGTTTACCCACATCATATTTAGGACTACCAATCATGGGAAAGAAAAAGTCATATGGACAATGCTGGAAACTAATCCAGTCAATAGAGACGCTCTTAGCAAGATGGAGTGGGAAATGTCTTTCCTATGGAGGGAGAATACGGCTAGTTGATTGGATAATAGCTGGAAAATATACATATTGGGCACAAGGTATGGCTATCCCTGATTCTGTGGCTAAGAAGGTGAGAAGGTTAGCATATTAATTTATATGGGATGGAAAGAAAGGAATTCCATGGGTCCAAATGGTCCCTTCCCAAGGCGGAAGGGGGTCTAGGGGTTAGAGACCTACCTATTATCACTACTGCAACCAATATTAAAAAAGCCTCAAAGTAATGGAATAAGAGTGATTCTATTTTGGTAAAATGGATCCAAGATAGTTATATCAAAGGAAAAACACTTAATGATATTAAAATCAAGCCTACTGTAGATTCGCATTTCGGGAAAGCCTTTATCTCATAAAGGAATCTAGTGGATAAATGTTTGGATTGTAGGGTCAATAGTACAATTGTGTGGAGATTTGGTACTCCGATAAGCAAGTTGGGGGGAATGGTGTAAAGTATTAGAGATAAAAAGCATAAAGACATGTTAGCTAAAGGAATTTGGTCGAAGATGCCGACAAAATTCTCTATTCTTTTATGGAGAGTGAAATGGAATCACCTAAACACGTTCAGGAAGTTAAAAAGTTGGAAAGTGCAAATATCTCCTGCTTGCTTGTTATAAAATCTGGAAGATGAATCTAGGAGTCATCTTTTCTCCAACTGTTTTCTTCAATCTAGGAGCCATCTTCTCTGTTTAGTTTTTGATTTCTTGTTTGATTGTTCAGATATTCAGATATTAGAACAAAATTTATGTGAGAAAGTGTGAGTGCCACCTCTCAACTCGTGAGAGAGTTATTTTCAGATCTGAATCGGGAAGTGAATAATTCGACTGAATTATTTTATCACTCTGGCCTAGAGATCAACAATGATAAGAGTAGTACTAGTTACTAAGGTGGTAGACTCCTTTCCACACTTGAATGAAATCATAGTTTTTCCTCCTAAGCCTCTCCCCTTCACCCACCTGGGTGTTCCAATCTCAGGTAAAAGGAAAAGTTTAGAGCAGTGTGTTGGTCTAATTAAGCCAGTGGAAAAGACTTTGGCTAGATGGAAAGGTAGGTGTCTATCCTATGGGGGAAGAATTCAGTTAATAAACTGGGTCTTTGCAGGTATGTTCACGTATTGGATAAATAAAACCTCCCTGTCCAGTTATCACTAAGGTTAGGCAAATTGCATATAGGTTCATTTGGGATGGTAAGAAATCCTTCCCTTGGGACAGAATGGTCCTACCCAAAATAGTAGGGGGACTAGGGGCCAGGAACTTTGAAGCCTCTGCTTATGCCTCCATAAAGAAAGCTCACTACTTCTAGTCCAACAGTGAATCAATCCTATCCCTCTGGATTAGGGATAGATATACTAAGGGTAAGAGTCTAGAAGATATCCAAGTCTCCCCTTCTAGGGATTCCATTATGTAGAAAAACATCCTTAAATGCAAAACTAACATTTATAGGTTGATGGGTTGTGGTAGTAATTTCAACTTAAGTCTTACTGGATTGAAAGGGGTTAGCTCCTTACAAAAGTTCTGTGAAGCACTAGCAATCCCTAGGCAACAAGACCTCCTAGCAAAAGGTATTTAGCCCAAAAAGCCCACGAAATACTCAGTTTTCCTATGGAGACACCTTCCATCCTTCACCACCCTCAGATTATGGGGAGTTCCTGCTCCTAGTCTTTGTATCATTTGTAATCAAGAGCATGAAACCATTGGCCATATCTTTTTTAACTGCCCTTTTTTAATAAAAATCATGATAAATATATACCCAAAAAAATGGTACACCACGCGGCAGTGAACCCCACTGAACTTGTCCCCCATGGAAGCACGCCCGAAGGCTAAAGGGATACTCAAAATAAAACATGATACCCACATACTCCCTATCTCGACTGTCTAGCCTCAGGTTTCCGCACCGCCTCCCTTTCATTCCGGTTTCAGAAACCCTTCAGAGAGTTTGGAGAATGCGTCTCCTGTCCTTTTTCTAGAAATGTTCTTATAGCTTGCTCTGAGAATACTAACCATATTGTATAGAGGAATGCGAATTTGCAGGTACCGCAGGTTGGGGACATTAGATTGGGGGATGTGTTAGATTGTATCCAATCTCTAAGATCTAGCTCAAACTGTTGGAGGTTACTTTGGACATTAATTGGAGGCCTTACATGGCTCTTGTGACAGGAGGGGAGTAGAAGGTGAAAAACTAACAACTTTAAATCCGAGGATGTTATTGTAGGCTTGTAGCTGGGGTAATAAAGGACTCAAAAATCTGTTGAGGTTAAAGTTAATCTCCTTGATCTGGATTTGGTTGAAGAGAATGCAATGATGCATTGGTTAGGCTCGTAACTGTCAGAGAGATCTATCTGTGTACTACTTATGTTTTTTTATATTGCTATCCCTAGAGGACACAACCTGTTTCACAAACAGTACTTGTATGACTGTCTGTTAAAGGGTTTATCTTTATTTTTATTTTATGTATATATTGTAATCCTGGGGCAAGGCCTCTTTCATTTCTAATAAAATTTTATATTCATCAAAAAAAAATTATTGTCAAAAATTGTAAATTTTTTTTAATGAAGTTAAAATCCATTCAAAATGGAGATGTAACTTATAAATCACAAAAAGGTGAGAGATGGACATGTCCATCAATTCTGATTCTATCTAGCATTATCCCTAGAGGTTAACTAGGAAAGCATAGTTTTTAAAGCGGAGCTTAAAGCGCCGCTTAAAGCGATTAAAGCTGTAAAGCGGTTTTCTTGGACCGCTTTACAGATCGCTTTTTTTAAGTGGGTACTTGGGTCAGGTCGGGTCGGGTCAACGGGTCAACCCATTACCCGTAATGGAAGAACTTAAATTCTTTCATTTCCCTTTCTACCCAAACCCTAACCCTCACTTTCACTCAAACTTCTCACCCAAACCCTAGACCTCGCCGTCGCCGGAGTTCGCCCAACCGTCGCCGGAGTTCCCTTTTTCCAGCCGTTTTCTCCCTGCATCCGCACGCCTATTACTGGTAAGGACTTCTTCAAAGTTTCGGTCACTTTCCCCACCTTCAGGCCGTCTAAAAGGGGAAAAAAAGATGGCCGGAATCCGGCCTGTTTTGCCGGATCTGGCCATCCTCGATTTTTTTTTTTCTTTTTTTTTCCCCATTGTTATGCCAGCTCTAGGACCAACAGGTGGCTTCATTTTCGAAGAGTTTAAAGTTGGTTAGCCGGATTCCGGCCATTTTTTTTTAAAAAAAAAAATTTTAATTTTTTTTTTGTAGCAGGCCTGATGTCTACCGATGAAGAATACGTCGTCGCTAGCGATCTTAATGACACCAGCAGCGACGACGACGCTACGCAAGGTGCTTCGAACAAAGAAACACCAAACGAACCTATGCCTCTTCCGCCTCCACCACCTCCGGCAGTAGCGGATCCTCCGGCCGTGGATGACAATACTTTAGTATACCACCATTCCATTAATCCGGAATGGTTGACAGACAAGACAAGACGGCCAAGTAGTGGTGATCTCGGATGGAAGTATGGGATCCTTGCCGACCCAATAAAAAATAAATATGCAACTAAATGCTTATTTTGTGATCATGTTTACAACGGTGGAGTGGCGAGGCTGAAGACACATTTGACAGGTGTGTCTAATGCAAAAAAGAACGTCCAAAAGTGTCTTAAAGTGCCATACCATGTGCTTCGAGAGTTAGTCGAGCATATGAACTCGAAGAAGCCATCAATACCAGTTATTGACGTTGACGTGGCTCCGAAAGAAAGTAAGAAAAGAAAAAAGTCTAGTGTGGGATCTACATCTGCTTGTGGTTCCGTGAAGGTATACGGAACCTTGGGTTTAGAAAAGGGACAAACTATTGAGAGCATTGTTCGAGATCGACGAACACAGAAATTAAAGCAAAGTACAATGGAAGATCTATTGAAGAAAGAAGAGACGAAACATGTACACGAGTACATTGCCAAATTTTTTTATGACAACTCCATTGCTTTTCATGTGGCAAAAAGTGAATCATTTGAGGTAAAAAATTTACCCATTCTTCCTTTATTCAATACAATTTCAAATACAATTGACTTGTAATAATATATTGAATTGTAATGTATGATGGAAGCGATCGGAAGGTTTGGTAGAAATTGCCAACCACCAACTCCGTATAGTCTTGGAACTCCGTTACTGAACAACGAACCTAAGACTATTGATATGATCAAAAAGAAACATGAGGAAGCTTGGACAGAGAGTGGTTGTACTCTCATGTCTGATGGTTGGACAGATCGGCGTAGAAGGAATATTATTAACTTTTTGGTCAATTTGGTTGCGGGAACCTTCTACTTGCACTCAATAGATGCATCTAGCCAAGATAAGACGGTTGAGTTCATTGCAGACGGTCTTGAGAATGCAATGAAAATAATTGGGCCTCAACATGTCGTACAGGTACTAATCATTAATTACAATTCCATCTTTTATTTTTTGGTAATTTCAAACAATTTGAAATTTACAGATTTGCACGAACAACGCTTCAAACTACGTTCGTGCGGGAAAAATTTTGATGAAGAAATACAAGCATCTATTCTGGACACCGTGTGCCGCACACGTCATGGATCTGATTCTCGAGGACATAGGAAAGATCCCGCAATACAAGACTTGTATAAGAAATGCCTTGAAGATCACTAATCACGTTTACAACCATTCAACACTTCATAGCAAATGGTTAAAGGCGACCAAAGGAAAAGAACTGGTTCGGCCGGGGGTAACTCGTTTTGCAACCTCATACCTTACCTTAAAGAGCTTGCACGAACAATGTGAAGTCTTAAGGACATTTAATTGGCGTCCATGGGTGAGGAAGGGAGATGGTTTAACGGTTGCAGATTTAGTTTGCAACACTCGGTTCTGGATGACTGTTGAAGATTGTCTGAAAGCATCAGAACCTTTACTTGTTGTGCTGAGATTGGTAGGTAGTGACTCTAAACCGAATTTGTCATCTCTAACGGCTGCATTTCTGAAGGCTAAGGAAGCGATAATGACAAACTTCAAGAACATCGAACGCGACTATATGCCAATTTTCAAAATATTGGAAACTCGTTGGTCAAAACACTTTCAATCTCCACTATTCAAAGCAGCAGCATTCCTCAATCCAGTGGTCTACTACAAGATAAGAAGGTATTTCATAATGATAGTTATGACTAATGTTTCACTATCACTAAATTCATTGTTTATCGATTGTAGTACGGCCGGTATTGACGAAGTGGCGTCTTATGAGGAGGCTTTTGAAGATTGTATGGAGAAGATGATTGATGATGAAGAAATTATAATGAAAGTTGTGATGGATACTGACTTGTACAAGACAAGACAAGGAAGATTTGGCTCCTCAATCGCTAAATTGTCAGTTGACAAGGCCGAACCAAGTAAATATTTGATTTCTCCTTTGATTGACAATTAATCATGTCTGTCAAGTAACGATTTTCTTTGTAGTTACGTGGTGGCGTACTTATGGAACTTCCACCAAAGAACTAAGAAAATTCGCAATGCGAATCTTAGCTCTCTGTGCCTCTGCATCTAGTTGTGAGAGAAATTGGAGTTTATTTGAACACGTAAGAACTTAATTCTCATTTGTAAATTAGGGTTATTTTTCAGATATTAGGTCATTACCATAATCCTAATATACTATTTGCAGATCCATTCGAGGAAAAGGAATCGATTGAATTCCAAAAGATTGGATCGTCTGGTGTACATAACGTACAACAGGAAATTAGAGGAACGTACACAACGACACCGACTATTGGAATTGGAAGCGAGTGATAAATACAATCCCATAAGAGTCAACTCGATGAACTTCAATAGTGAGTGGATGACAGGCGTAGAAGGGGCATGCGACGAGTTCGTCTACACTGAGGCAGATGGACTAACATGGGCGCAAGTGGAGGAAGCTTCAGGAGCTGCTGAACAACCGGGACCGTCTACAAGGAGTGGGCAAACCCGTGGATATACCTATGAGAAACAGAGGACTTCATTTGCAGATATGGGAACTGAATCCCAATATCGTTATGCCATGAATGAAATTGAGGAAATTATCAGAGAGCCTCTAGATAATATAGAATTAGGTGCTCGTCTAGATGATTAGGGTAAATGATTTGATAGTTTTTTTCAGATAACTTGGATGTATTTGTTTTGGATGTGTATTTTTAAGATGATGGGCAAATATTGACAGATTCATATATATTTTATGGTTAATCATACATTTACAGATTTTAAAAAATATATATATATAAACAGGGGTATATTTGCAAAAAAAATTTAAATTTCATTTATTTACAATTATGCCACTGTTGCTTTTTTCGCTTTAAGCGCGCTAAAGCGCTTAAAGCTAAAAAAGCGCTCCCTGGAAATTGGGAGCGCTTTTTTCAATTTAGAACTATGATCAGCGCATATGCGCGCGCATCCGGAACTATGATCCTTAAGGAGGTCATTAAAGACATCATTCTCTCCTTTGAATCAGAATATCACAAGAAGAGTTGTTGTCACCCTTTGGAAACATCTATGATGGAAGTATGGAAGACCAACCTCCTGAGGCAGTGTATCTAGTTACTACATAACTGATGGGAGAGAGTCAATGAGCTTCTTGCTCATTTCTTTTTACTTCTGTTTCTATTTCTATACTCTATGTAAACTGGGCATTGGCTTCTTTTTTTTTAATGAAATTTATTTTTTTCAAAAAAAAAATTCTAGAGGCATATTTTTCAATAAATAAGAAATTGTTTGAAGTAGAGGATGATAATGCACCAATTAATTCTTCACATGTGCAGTGGGCTTCCATATTGACTAAAGATAGGTGACTCAAACTCCAAATTCTTTAATCTTGCTACTAAGATTTGAAAAAGTAGGAACTCCACCCAAGTACTACTAGAAGCCAATTATTAACCAAGAGTGTCTAATATTTCACCAAAGTCTTTGAGACACAATAGAGACCACCTGTGGTAGCCCCTTACTCCTACAAATGGGTGATGTCTGAGGAAATCAACTTGTGGCTATCACATAGGCCTCTTGAAAAGGAGGTCAGGAAAGCTCTTTTCTCCCTGGCCCCGAGCAAAGCTCCTGACCCTGATGGATTTATTGTTTCATTTTTTCAGAAATTCTGGCTTGATCTAAAATCAACAGTTATGGCATGTGTTAGAGAATTCTTTGAAGGGAAGCCTTTGCTCCAAGCAGCAAATCACACTTGAATAACTTTAGTCCCTAAAAAGCCTATTGCATCTGAGTCGGCCATAGATCAAAAAAACGAAAAGCGCTCCCAATTTCCAGGGAGCGCTTTTTTAGCTTTAACCGCTTTAGCGACGCTTAAAGCGAAAAAAGCGGTAGTGGCATAATTGTAAATATTTGCAATTTTTTTAAAAATTGCATATATACCCCTGTTTATATATATAATTTTTTCAAAACCTGTACATGTATGATGTATGATTAAACATAAAATATATATAAACCTGTCAATATTTGCCCATCATCTTAAAAATACACATCCAAAACAAATACATCCAAGTTATTTGAAAAAAACTACCAAATCATTTACCCTAATCATCTAGACGAGCACCTAATTTTATATTATCTAGGCGAGGTCTAGGGTTTGGGTAAGAAGTGTGAGTGAAAGTGAGGGTTAGGGTTTGTTAGAAGAGTAGAAAGGGAAATGAAAGAATTTAAGTTCTTCCATTTCGGGTAATGGGTTGGCCCAACCCATTTACCCGACCCGACCCACGAACCCGTTAAAAAAAAGCGATCTGAAAAGCGGTCCTAGAAAACCGCTTTTCCGCTTTTATAGCTTTAAGCGGCGCTTTAAGCGCCGCTTTTAAAACTATGGAGTCGGCTGATATCAAGCCCATTTCATGTCTAAACCTGATCTATTAGCTCCTCTCTAAGATATTGGCTAATAGGATGAGTGAGGTGGCTAATTTATTTGTTTCCCTAAATCAAACAACATTTATGAAAGGTAGGGTCATCTCTGACAATATCCTGAGGGTAATGGATTTCTCGCAGCATTTCATTTCTCTTATATCTAATTGTATCAAGTCTGCTTCTTTCTCTGACTTGGTAGAGGGCACCCCCACTTGCCCTATTAATCGGGTAATGAACTGCCTTAGTAAGCTCAATGCCTCATTCAGGTCAATGGATGATGGGAAAATAGACACCTATCAGGTCAATGGTGCAAAATCTATTTCTCACTCAATTTATGTTGATGACATCCTTATCTTTTCTAAGGCTGACCCTAAGTCCTTGAACTCAATCAAGGGGTCAATGGAACTCCTCGGGGTTTTCTCGAGATTCTCGCTAGGTGGAAAGGAAGATGCCTATCACATGGGGGGAGGATCCAACTAGTCAATTGGGCCTTTCACCTTTGTAGGAATATTTACCTATTGGATTAATGGAAACTCCCTTCCTAGCTTTGTTGTCACTAAGCAAATTGCCTACAAATTCATTTGGGATGGTAAGAAATCTGCCCCTTGGGCTAGGATGGTTCTCCCAAATGAACTAGGAGGATTAGAGGTAAGGAATTTTGAAGCTTGTTCTCAATTCTCATGCCTCCCATATAAAAAGGGCCTACTACTACTGGTCCAATAATGACTCCATCCTATCCTTGTGGGTAAGAGAAAGGTACATAAATGGGAGAAGTTTGGAGGCAATCCAGGCATACCCTACTAGGGACTCCATTAAAGAAGCCACGATTGTGATAAGTTAGTAACTAGTTTATTTTGGTCTTGAGATTATAATTACAATCAGAACACGTTGTGGTAACACATCCTCACTCTACTCTCATTCATCCATAGGCATATCCAAAGTGACTAAATACTCATTGGAAATAGACCTAATGATCTCATGCAAACTTTTAGTATTTTAAGAGAACTTGAGCTATCTCTTTTCTTTTGAGCTAGCTTTCCATTAGAACAATTAATCTGATATTTTATAAATAAATAAATAAAGTTGGGTTGCTCAAAGTTGAAACTATGAATAGCGGAAGGAAGTACGGGAAGAATCTGATTGGTGAATCTAGCAGAATTCAACATCAAAATCCAATTATAAAAAATTAGAATTGGACAGTAGAAAAGGCAAACCTGAGAAGCATGTTCAAGCTTATCAAACTGCACGGGGTTGTGATACCGATTTCCTTTTTCTTTAGAAGAATCGTTGATATTAGGTATGCCAAAACTTCTAAGCTTCTTGAGAGACAATTTCATCATTCCAACACCGAGAGACCCAAATTCTTCCTTCTTTCCTTTTCTAAACACTGAAATTTACCCTTTTTCAGATCGTAGCTCTGGTTAGAAACCCTAGATAGTAGAATCAAAGGAATATCAAGTAGGCAAAGCAGAATAAGAAAGAAAAAAAATGATAACGGATCTTGATGCAGCAGCTATCTTTAACACATATTAAACAAACACGGTATTTTGGAACGACATAAAAAAACGAAAGAAACCTACCACCTCCAATTTGACCAGAATTAATATTATTTTTTCTTTCTTTCTTTCTTCCATAATACAAAAAACCAGTCAAAGACCCAAAGTCGGATTTGATGACAATAAAAAAAATTAAATTAATATAAACCCCACTCTCCCCTTCCCCCAATTTACTACGAACATAGATCACCACCGATCCTCAACTAACCATTGTATTAGTTGCCGCTCTCTTTGACCGGACCAACTATTCCCCGACAATCTCTCATCATCATCGAAATCATCGCCCGCCGCGATTGCTTCGCTATCTGATTGATTGATGACTTTTGCTTCCCTTCTGCTTCACATTTCAAACGCCCGTCACTCTTTTCGCTTCCGATTCAGTTATACCGCGGTTTATTTTAACGCCTTAATCTGCATTAATTCATTAATCACTCACTTTAAATTTTCAGATGTCTGGAGGTCAAAATAAGCCGGCTGCCGTATATGTGTTACAGTACGTTATTTTACGTCGTACATGTGTTAATATCTTATGCAGTACATTATTTTAATCATTGGATTAAATATTAATAGACACGATTTAATGACGCACGACGTCACATTCAAAATAGACGAAATTCAAACTCTAGAACACCAGAAACTCTAGAATATCAGAAACCTATCATCAAACTTAGGAAGATTAGTTCAACTGATAACAATAATTATTAAGGTTTCTGAGATCTAGGGTTCGAGTTTCGCTGTGTATATTTTCACTACCATTATCAAAAAAAAGTATCATCAAACTAGTCGAGATTAAGAATCTAATATCATAATTATTTATTAATTACATCACATAAATTTGAAGTGAATGAACACACAACAACAAAACCCAAACAATCAACGTATTGAGTTAATCCCCTGGATTAGTAACGTAGATGATATTTGGACTATTATTTTTAACACCCAAGTCCTTGTGAATGGTAGCTATACCTCAACGTAGATGAACATATAAATTACTATGATCAGGAAAAAAAATGGTAGATAACTAATATCAAAAACCAATCAACCAGAAACAGTCATGGAGCCAGAAGTGGACCTGTAGCATGCTCTTTTAGAAGCTCTGACAATATCATCAATCTGTCAACAAGAATGTACAAGGATAAGATTGCAACTAGAATATGATGAGTTGTGGATTGTGGGAGTGTTTATTTTAGGGAAAGAAAATTGAAGGACCAACAAACCTGTGGAACAGCCAATCTCTCCAGATTTGCTGCATAAGGCATGGGGACATCTGCCCCGCAAATCCTTTCCACTGGTGCATCAAGATACTCGAAGCTTTCCTCAACGACTGAAGCACTGCAGAATAGTTCAAGAATAAATAAATTAATAAATGGATTTTGTTATTGATTATGAAGAATTGATGAGTAGTTCATACCAAATTTCAGCTCCAACACCATGCTGTGGAAATCCTTCTTCAACCGTCACTAGTCGGTTAGTTTTTCTAACGGAGACGTTGATAGCATCTCTATCGAGTGGTCGAATAGAACGAAGATTTATAACCTCGGCACTGATGCCCTCTTTACTAAGTATTTCAGCTGCCTGTAACAAAGAGATAATTTTTGAAGTTTATATGCTGCTCTTTCATAACCATTCAAAGAATAAGCAAGCATTTGCAAAAAAAAGAATAAGTAAGCATTTCACACCATGAGAGAATAAGAAACCATCTTAGAATAAGCAACAATAGTAACATCTTTTCCCTCTCGTTCAATCTGAAAAAATGAGGATTTAGAAATGCAGAAAAGAACATATTATTTTTTATGACGCATAGAAGATAGTTCAGGTAGTCTCTTATGAGACTAAAAAATACATATATAAGATTTTGAATTATATTCTCAATGCAAGCCTACCCACTCTGATCTGATTGATGATTTGTTAGATAGAATATAGTACCTTTGCTCTGCCTAAAGGAATACAGAAACTGGAATCAAGAGCTTCTTCTGTGATCGGGAATGATTCACCATATCTAAACATCAGTTCAAATGAACATTAGATCACAGATAACAGACTATGTGCAACAATAAGAACAATCAGGTTGAAGGGCATACAGAAGCTCATTCTCTAGAAAAACAACAGGGTCGGGATCCCTGATGGCAGATTTTAGCAAACCACGAGCATCCTCCGATGAATATGGTGTTAAAACCTTTAATCCAGGAATTGATCCAAACCAGGCTGCGTAACACTGCACATAGACACATATAGCAGAATTAATTTGACAATTTGAAGATAATTATAGTAGATGGAGAGTAAAAAATAATCAAGTCCTTTTTCATTAAAAAAAAACAATCAGGTCCAGGGATGGGAGTAATGAGACAGATTTTCAGACCCATTCAATGGATTTTCAGACCTTAAGCGACGAGGATATTTATAAATGTTAAATTCAAAAGGTTTTTTAAAGATGAAGCGTTTATATCACAAAAACCAACCATTGATACTGCTAATCCCAACAGAGTTTGCAGACTTCACAAAGCTATTTATGGCTTTTTGAAACAAGTGTGGACGGATTTACTTATGGATGATAATATCAAATACAATATCATATTTTAAGCACGCAATATGACTCCAACTATCGAACATTAAAAGAAATGAAACCGGTTGAGTTAATATCTTTGATTCTAATTACAGTATTAGACTATCGATTACTGCTTTCTAGTTTCTATACAATGTGAACCCAAACATTTTAGGATTTTTTTTCATTGTGTATTTTAATGAATCAATGACGATATGCACTAAAATAAAATATATGGGATAACATATTAGAAGAGAGTTTCTTCTGAGCACATAAATGCAAATAATATAGAATACTAGACGTAATATAAATAGTTACTACAGCAATCTAAACCTTACGATAAATCAATATACTTATATCAAGCAATTTCTTGTCTTTCTGTTTCTACTCTTTCTCCACTCTACTCTTTCCAATCTCATCGATTGAACATGACATACCACCCTAGAAAATATACAGCTTGAATCCACTGCTGATGTAAATCGAAAGTCTCATATGTGTCCAAGCATTTTTTATATATTTTGTAATGCATATTGTGTGAGATGTTTGATTTACAGTCAATGGATCTCAACAGTTAAGCACATAGCAGTTAACTCTAATGGAATCAATCACAGAAAATATAACATCTTTAAAAAAATGCAACATATACCTGAGAGTGTTGAGAACTAACTCCAGCAGCAGCGCCATTTGGTCCCCTAAAAACAATAGGTACTGATATCTCACCAGATGACATGTAGTTCATTTTTGCAGCTGAATTGATGATATGATCAATTGCCTGCAGTATAATTTAAGGTGTTGGGGCGAAAAGAATTATTCAGGAAAACAGATAAAGTGAACAGGTAATAATAGCATATATCGAAAGCAGCAGTAAATGGGAAAATTTTGACCTGCATTGAAAAGTTAAATGTCATAAATTCTACAACAGGACGAAGTCCATAATAAGCTGCGCCAACCCCAATACCAGCAAAACCAGCCTGAATGAAACATAAAAAGAAAAAGAATAGTAAAGCCTTTGATAAAACTGATGTGGTTCCAATAAATGTATCAACAAACCTCTGTAATTGGGGTATCAACCACCCTATCTGGCCCATATTTATCTAATAAACCCTTAGTAATCTGCACAGCAAACAGCAAATAATGAAGGCATAAATGATAAAAATAATAAAGAATATTGGAAAGTATCTGACAATGCAAAAAATCCTAATTTCGGAACTTCTGCTGACCTTGTATGCACCTTGATATTCCCCAACCTAAAAACCAAATGAAGAAAAATCAAATGAAGAACAAGACAGAACTGGTATAAATAGTTTAAAGAAACTAACTAACCTCTTCACCCATCATGAAAACCCTTGAATCGGCAGACATTTCTTCATCAAGTGCAGAGTTCAGAGCGTCTCTCACATTCATCTGTAATCAAATTACATTTCGAAACTCTTCAGCAGTAAAAATAAACCATTTTTTTTTTTGCAAGTATTGAATATTCTCATTAAAATAATGAAGGGTAATACCCTGGAAATTACAAGTAAACAAGAAATAAAATGTGGTTTCCCACATGATCAACTTTCTCCTATGGTCAAACATGGAGGTTGGAAATAAGCCAAACATGGTCAGAATTTTATAACTCCTATTGAATACTGATAATATTATATAAAAAAAAACGTTATTTGTTCTATATATATCTCTATCCAATAAAAATAAAAGTTCCCAATATCACATCCATTTGGAAACTGCAAAAAGTAGCCATCACCCATTCATCCACAAGACCACAAACTAATCTACAGGACATTAAAATCAACGAAAATGGAAAATAGCGTATCAAATTAAGAACCTGTTTAGAAGCAGTTGAGTAATTCCTAGGCCCAAAAGATAAAACATGCCCAATTCTCCGTAAACACTGATTTAAAACCTACAATGAACCACTATCAGAAATAGCAAAACAATATCCTGCAATTCATCAACAAACAAACAAAAATCTACCACATACCATCGATACCGATACAATAGATTCCGAAGAGATTGTATTACTCCTTGTGACACACCTCATCATGTTTCCTGTGAATCAAACAGCAAAACCAACAATAAGCAGCTCGTAAGGATTAAGAACACAACCAAATCAAAATGAACGTGGTTCAATCTACATACAATCCGAAAATCGAAACCGGTGTTGCAAAAAACGGAAACAGAACCTAAATTTTCCGGCGAAATCGAAAACTGAGAGTAAACCCCACTGTCTTTTCGTTTTTTTTCGACGTGGTCGTCTTCTATCTATCTCTTGTAGATGATTATTGCCGCCTATCTCATTTGTTTGCACCGTTTTTTTAGTAATTTTATAATCAGGTCCTTCTTTTTTTATATAATATAGATTCACTCTACATATTCACATCAAACAATCCAAATCATGAAATCCAATCCACAAATTTTTTTTTTTAAACAATTAAATTTCATAGTGTTACATAGAGTATAAAAATTAAAACAGAAGTAAAAAAAATGAGTAAGAAGTTCATTATTCTCTCTCATTAGCTATATATATAGTCTAATTATATAGTAACTAGATACGCTGTCTTTGTCGATCCAATCCACAAAGTTGCAAGTTGAGAAAGATGCTAAAAATTCCTTTAAACAAAGTAAAATAATAATTGGATCCCAACTTGTTAATGTCACTAAAAACAAGTTGCAAGTGATGAGATATATGTGAGGTATGAGAATGACATCTTTTGTGACAAAACCATACAGCAATAATCAATTTTAGATCTTCATAAACTTTAATAATTATTGTGATCAGTTAAATTAATCTTCCTGTATATATATTTTCTCAGTTCTGACAAGTTAATCTGATTAGGGTCGATATCAGATGAGACCCACAAATATAAAACCAAATGAGATCGAAAAAAGTCCTTTTTTATTTATAACGGATGGTAAATTTTTACAAATGTAAACATATATGCTTACCATAAGGTAATCTTTAAATAGGTTATTAAAGACATCAGTGTCTCATTTGATTCAGAGTATTACAAGAAAAACTGTTGTCACCATTTGGAGATATATATGATGAAAGTATGAAAGACCAACCTTCTGATACATCATATTTATAGTTAATGTATAACTAGACTACATACCTAATGGGAGAGAGACAACGAATTTTTTGCTAATTTCTTTTTACTTCTGTTTTTATTTCTATTCTTTATGTAACTTGAGTAATGAGTATTGTCTTTATTTTTTTAATGAAATTTAATTATTTTCAAAAAAAACATGCATGCGCATAAAAGGGTCAATTTATAAAGAAACCTGTTTATGAGGATTATATATTACCTATCGGCGCATATTAGGTGAGAAGTCTTCGATATCTGATCCGTTTGTTTATAATTTTTTTATTTGGACGGTGAGATTTGTAAGTGGCAGAAAATTGCAACCGGACACTGTAGGTGAACTTCCTTGTTTTTTTTTAAATTTTTTTTGTAATCTGACAAAAATAGTTATGATATGATGCAGGGGCGGAGCTAGAGGTGTAAATGGATCCGGGTCTGGAATCTAGATCCACCTGACGGTTTGGGTCCGGGAGTGAGGCTAATTTTGGACCCGGATTCGAAAATTATATATTATCTTCAACTTTAGGATTTTAATTATAAAAATACTAATTATATTTTATTTAACTTATATTATTTTCAATTTTTAACACTGATCTCAAACACAATTTAACAACACTGATCTCAAACACAAGATATGTTTTAGATTTTTCTTTTCTTTATTCTAACAACTGTGATTTTTTGATTCTGTATGACTAATTAAATATCTAGATACTTAAACTATTATATAATATTTTAAACTTAATTTTTATTTTATGTTTTAGACTTTTTTTGTATAATTTTTTGAGGTAAAAGTCCCTATGTGGGTGGACTCGGCCTAGACCTGAATTTTTTTATGGATTTGGGTTAGATATTTTCCTTCTAGATTCGGACCTGACCCAAACCTGAAATTTTTTATGGGTATAGGTTCAGATATTTTCCTTTTAGGCCCGGACCTGCTCTAGACTAATTTCATGGATCCGGGTACAAACCAGCCAACTCAGACCCGTCCCATTTACACCCTGTTATCCCTCAATTTTGGTCTCAATAATCGTCTCAAAAGTAAGACCTTCTTTCCATCTTCTTTACTATTACTATTTTCTGTAGAACTCAATCTAATAGAAAACTCAACATGAGTTGCATAGTGATAATATGACTCCACTGCTTCTGAATAAGAAGAAAAAAACTTGACCAACAAATGGAGCTGAATTATCATTAGCCATTGTAGAAGAAGCATTGGATGCGGATTTTGGGTTAAAAAAATTTGGGAAGCATTATCATCAACGGTACTAGCACTAGGAAATCCTGATACATTATTCATTTCAGAACCTTTGCATTGACATTTTGGTCTGCTGGATTAGGGAAAGAAACAAGGTGGGCTGAGTGAGGGTTTGTATGATTGTTAGGTTAAATAAAAATCAAGACTGATATTACAAGGAGGTCGGATACGTTTTGTTGTTGGACATAAAGGATTGGTCTCAATAGGAGGGTATGGGGTGGGGTGATATAGATTGAGGAAGAATTAGAGGAGAAATGGAAGGTATCTTGGATGTTGATAGGTTTTTGAGAAGTTAGTGATGCTCCTTGAACCACATTTAATGAATTCTCAGACATACCTGAGGGATTGAAAGGTGAAAAAACGAAAAACACAATTGAATAACATGGAGACACCAATAGAGGGAATATAGGTTGATGAAATGAATGAGATAGAATAGAGATGCTCCTTAATTAGGTACTTAGGTAACTTCGATGGAATAAAAAAGGAAGAGGAGTAGAAGAAGAAATCGAAGAAGATACAGAAAAAGAAGTAAAAGAGAAGAAGAATGTAAAAGTGTTTGATTGAGTGTAACCAGTTACTGTAACCAGTTAAGCTAATTAAAACCAGACGTCTTTCATATATAGATGTGAGTGTAAAATTTGAGTTGAAAATTGTACCCTCACCTTGTAATTCTTCGTCATTAGATTAAATATGAAGGATTAATTATAGACAATCGACTTAAACAATTTTGTATTTAATTAATGATCATGCATGGAAATTTTTTTAATGGTGCTTGATGTATGCCTCATATTATAAACATATATAATCAAATGTCATTTGAATCAAAAAAAAATTGATGTTGATTTGAATCATCTTTATTGTTTTAATTATGTCATTTTGTATTATATTGGGGTTGGCCTCATGTTGATGTTAATAGGTAGGAGTTTATACTTATCTAAATACTTTGCTTGATTTAACAATAAAGACTTAATCTTTTTTTTTTTTTTTGGCTGATGTTTATCTCATTGTTCATATATATTCTGACATAACTCTAATCCTAACCCTTTTTTCTTTACTTATAAATACAGAAGAACGCGTTATTATTTCTCCATCTTTTCTCATTCAGAGCTTCTTATGATCTCACTTTTTTTCATCGAGAGCCTTGGCAAAATTCTCCAAGAATCTAACCTCAATCATCTTTAGGTAAGTCTTTTAAGGTCATCCTAGCTAGCTAGGGTTTCCATAATTGTTTTCTTCTCCAAGGGTTGTATTCTCCATTTAACTTATAAGAGAAATGCATTAAATGATCAATAGACATAGAAGAACACCATTTACGTCGCTTGGAAGAATTAATGTCTGGTGCGAAGTTGGATTTGCCTGAGATATGGATCGATACTCCTTCACTAAGTTCTCCCAGAGTTGGATTTCGAATGCCATCTAAAAAGACATGGTCGATGCTTCTTTTGCAGAAGTTTGGCAAAAGAGTACTTCCAAAACAAAGAAGACGAAAAAGAACTTCATGGTTTACCATGGTCGTGCTAAATCGATGGATGCACATAAAGAGGACATGGTAGTATGATCATAATTTAAATAAATTTCACAGTTGATTAATTATTATGACATTTTTTAAATGCAGGATCAATAAACATGTAGGGAAAATACAAGTGGCCGCATGGCCGGGGACGCAAAAATAATCATAACGGACTACGAAATAATTTGTTACAAATCTTGAGTACAAAAGATAAACTCACCCATAACTCCATAAGAAACAAATTAAGTATTTTACCTATGTTTATAAATAAGTGATTAATGAGAAAGTGAAATACTTATTTCTTTAATGGTACTAAAATAAAAATTCATAAAATCATTTACATTTCTCATGTACATACTAATTCAGATTGTGAAACTGTAAATGACTCATTAAATCATGCAGTTATAGTTTATTTGATGGTATCTTACTACTCAGATAACCGTAGTAATTCTAGAGTTTTTTTTTAAAGGCGATTTAGATTAAACATAAAATAAAGAGTACAAAACTACAATAAAAAAGAAAAAAAGACAATTAATTAAACAACTAAAAGTACGATAGGATGTGTGGAATAAATATAGACTGTTAATCCTCGGTTTGTAAGTCAGTAACCAATAACGAGACTTCCTCTCACTTTCTGATAACTGTATCTTCCAAACTTAATCTGTGCGATTTTTTAAATAGGTGATAGTCATAGATGATAGTCAAATCTCATATGAAATCCCTTGCGATTACTCTAACCGTCCGAGAGAGCCCCTCCTTATGTCATAGGTTTCTCTCCCTCCAAAGATGTCATATAAATATTGCAAGTGCATTTCAATGTAGTCCCCAGCATGGTGCTGACTTTCTGAATTTGGATATTCCTTCTATGATATCACCCACCCTTATATCTCCTTACTTTATCACTGTGATACTCATAATCTTTCATAGAGCATAGTCTGTCAAACGTGTAAATTCGTTCCAAAGAGTCCAGCTGAAGTCACAATTGAAAAATAGGTGGGTTGTCGTTTCCTCAGTTGCATCACATAGGACACACTTTGCTGGTACCACTATCCCTCAATTTCTCAATTTATCGAATATTCTTAGCTTACCTCATCTCGATCTCTATAAGCAGAAGACCATCTTTGAAGTACGGCATGTCCACACTCCAGCGGCCAGAAGATCAGAGATGGTTGTCGGTGATAATTTTGCTCTTATAAGGCTTGATTTTATACTTCCACTGACTGAGCGATCCAGTACTCCTAGCCTGCAGAATAGCATAATTCGATATCCTCTTTGGCTCTCAGAATGCTAGACCAGATCGGGGAATCTTTGGGGTGGGTTTGGATATCAGTCAACTCTCTCCCTTTGGAATAACGTGTCTACATCCAAACCACCCAAGGAGAACTCTCATTCCAGATTCTATGTGCCCATTTGACCCTAGCAACTCTTGCGAGTAGCACCGGGTCCGCCAAGCCTAGGCCCCGTCTTCCTTAGCCATAACCATTCTGCTTCATGCCATACCTTTAGAATCTCCCCATATAAACCGATAAATGATTTGCCGTGCTTTTTTGATAATCGTTATGGAAATTTTGAGACATTGGAACCAATATTGTAGCTTCCCCACTAAAACTCAATTTGCAAGTTAGACTTTTCCTCTATATGACAATGCTCTGTTTTTCCACTTTTGAAGATAAGAATTTAATTGATCAACTAGCGGGGCATAATCCGTTTCTTTAATATCCCTTCCAACTAGAGGCACACCTAGGTACTTGAGCGGTAAAAAACTTTTCTGAAACCCCATCAGCTACAGTAGGTCATCCTTGATCTGTTCACATGAAATGGAGAATATCATCAAACTCTTGGAGCAGTTAATTTTCAGTTCTGAATTTTTTGTAAAATCATCCAGAACTGCCTTAATTGCCCTCAGATATTTAGGATTTGCCTTTGCAAAGCATAGCACGTCGTCGGCGAAAATGAAGTGTGTTGGAGAGGTCGCCACCCCCCATAACGAAGGTGTTTAACTCTCCACATTTTTCGACAAGATGCATTCACTGTAAAAGATTCTCCATAACTAAATTAAAGAGGATCAGTGAAAGTGGATCCCTTTGTCGAAGTCCTCTTCCACTGCCAAATTGAGCCGAAGGCTCCCCCTCTATGAGGATAGAAAAAGTCGCGGTCTACATTGAATGATGAGTCTGACCAATGCCCCTGAGAATCCTATACTGACCAGAGTAATTCTAGAGTTAATATATGCATCAAACCCTAACTTCTGAAAAAAGCACATTTGTTAGATAAAAGTATACTCCGGTCCCCACAACAAAATTCTGTTATGGAAATAAAATATAGACATTTGTTAGAAGTAGCTAGTTCGGGCAATCAAGATGCACGCCCATATTCCAAATTCATGGTAAGGAGAGTGTATCTTGAGTCTTGACGGGCACATATATTATTAATAAACTTCTTATAAAGATTTTTAATAATAAGTATTTCTTTAATGTAAATCACTGCCCTAAAAGCTTATGTAATAAAATAAATATAGACTTATGATGTAATTAAGTATGATAAAGTGATTAGTAAAATAATTAAATTACAACCGTTTCATTTCAATTTTAATGGTGTCCTAAATCTCGAGGTAAAAATAAACGGTCAAAATCATATATCTCATATTCTATATGAATAGTGTCATAAATCAATTATTTCACCCGTCATTATATTCACTCCAGGATTATGAGGTTTCAGCGACGACGCTAATTCTTTATTCAATTAATTATTCTTATTTGTAATATAAAAATAGAATAATTAGAGGTCGTTAAATTAATGATATTTGTTAGATCGATTTTTCGTCGTACTGGTAAGCAAGGTAATAAGTAAAACTTTTGATTCGAAAAGAGAAGAAAGGGAGTTTTAATTGGATTGTTCGATTTATGACATGGTTTTTTCTTAAGAAACGAGAAAGTCCGGTCAATTGATTAATCTTTGTTAGATCGTTAAAAAAAATTAGCTTTCATCTTTTGGATTTCTTCTATTTAATGTTGAAAATATGAATATTCGATGCATGAAAATAGGAATTTACCGATCACTGGATACTAAATTGGTAAAATTACTAATAAACCGTTTACATAATAAATATCGGACGATTAACGAAGAAAAAACCAATACCAACAGATTGTTTAAATTTCACTCGAAAAATTAGACATTGATATGGGGTGAAATAAGATTCTTGATAAAATTAAGCATTAGAGGAAATGTCCAACCCCCATCGCAAATTAAAAAACACCGAAATAGTAGAGTACAAAAAGAAGAAAAGCTCAAACCTATCAAGTCATCAACAAACAGTGGACGTGAGGAAAGTGGGGAGGAGGGCTTTTTTTGGGTTTTACAATTGCCGCTCTGAGAAATGAGAATGTACCAACGTAGAGTTAGGCCACACTTTGCAGCGGGAAACGTTGCGTATTTCTCAAATGTACAATCTACAATTTCTAGCCATCACTCTCTGTTATCATGTGTATAGCCAGCAGCTCTAGAAGGTCCGCTGTTCTGGGCATGGTAGTGACGGCCACGTCTCATTTGATTTTGACCTCTGCCCCTGTAAAATTGACCTCTCTTATGAAACCCATCATTTGCTTCTTCATTCCACTCAATATTCAACTGATCACCTGAATCAGAAGTTGTCTTATACTGAGACCCAGACTTCTGATATTGGTAGCGTGAGGCATGTTTTGACTTGTCTCCACTTATTTGACCACTCGGACGACGGTTTTCTTGTTCTCTGTTAAAATTTCCTCTGTGTTGTGACTGTTGTCCTTGACGAACCCTCCCAGAATCAGTCCAGTCTGTCTGAATTTCACTTTGAATCAAATCACCTGTTTTCAACACGTTTTTATTTGGAGGATCATTTTTTTCTTTAAGAGATCCAGTATTAAACTTTTTTTGCCTTCTAGTAGTTTCACGATGATCAGTGCTCCTTCCCTCAGGGATAACAGACTCCTGGGCTGCATTATTTTTATCCCCAACTTGATGATTGATGGTAACTTGTAATTGGGACTGCTCTTTGCCAATCTGAAATTGAGAAACAACTCTTTGCCCACTAACACTGCTGTTATGAGAAGAACGAGCTTGTGACTTGGGTTTCCACTGGGGTCGCGTATGCTCTCCAAAATTCCTGTTTTCATCTTTTAATGAACGTTTCCCATCAAAATCAACATTTGACCCCAATGAAATCTGAGTTCCTGACTCCAAGCTTTCAGTAACAAAATTCTTGCCATCTGAGATTACATGATGGTTTGTCCCCACAGACTTATGTGCTTTGTGTGTTTGGGACTTCACCCTGTGTGTTCTCTTCTCGAAATCACCGGAAGAAAATGTCTGAGAAATTATGGCATCCAATCCAGATGTCTGATTTGCATCAAAAGACTCAGCGACATCTGAAATTGCTATTTCATGTGAGTTGCATTGCCGCCAGGACGTTTGGTTTTTACCATGTTTACTAGACCTTCCATGATCCAAATTCTTTTTTGTAGCCATGAGTTCAGATTCTTTAACTACGGAACTCCGAACTTCAACATTGCCCAAAGAGCTACCAATCTCAGAATTTGAAGTTGCTTCAACTGATGGTGCTTGATTTTGATCAGAAGTCTGTCCGGATATCTTTTTACCAAATTTGGGAACATATCTCTCAATTTCAGCCCTCTTAGATTTCATGTTACTCAGCATAACATTCCCATTTTCTACTGTGGAATGGATATTAGCTTCAATAGTTGAATTACTGGGAAGTACAGATGACTCACTCTTCGCGAAGGATTTTACAGGTGCCCAGACAACTTCAGTCCCATGGATCTTATCCACTGGCCTATATTGTGCATTTCTGGTTGTTTTTCTAGGAGGATGAGGTTTCCACTGATTATTTGGGTTTCCATGATTATCACCAACCATAAACATATTTTGGCCGAATGATTTTGTTGGACTATTAGATTTTGTGGAATCTCCTTGTGAGACTTGAGCTGCAACTGACCCTGTTTGTACACTTTCAAGAGTGTTTTCCGAGATCCCAGCAACAGATTGGATTGGCAAGGGTGAGGCAGGTGGAATCTTTCCTTTAATGTTTTTCGAGAGAATATCTCTATTGTTTTTCTTCTTGTTCTGCACTAACATATCACCGGCATCCTTGGAGTCATTAACAACTAACAAACTTTGACTGCCAGACTTATGAATAACTTTAGACTCAACTCTGTCGACTGGAGAAAAAGATAACCCACCAGGATTTTCCTCTTGTTGAACATTCTGCTGTCTTTTACGCCCCATCTGTCTTTGCTTTGAAACAATGCCATGAGAAATTATCTGGTGAGAACTTAATTCAGTGGGATGATCACTAGATAAAGAAGTATGTGCTGCCACTTCAGAATTTAATGAAGAACGCTCTTGGTTAATGGCAAGTTTATTACCACCAGAATCCTGTATCTTCTTTGACTTCTCAGTATAAAAAATTTCAGACCTATTGGTGCTAGGACCAGAGACCAGAATTGTATTAGTTTTTTGTTCATGCTTACTGCTTCCATGCTCTATTTTTTTCTCAAAGCTCAATAACCCAGGTTCAATCAATCCATCATGCCTAACTTTTGGAGAAACATTTTTCTGAAAAAGTTCTACCTCAGAAGCCAAAGGAGGAAGTAAAGATTCTTCACTAATAAAAGCATCAGGTTTTAAAACACGATCAGGAACATGACCTGGTCTAGTATGAAGAGCATCATTTGGTTGGGGGACAAGAATAGAATTTCTATCCGAACTCTCTCCTGCAGTTCTAATATTTAATTCTTCCAACTTTGCCTGTGCCTTTGATCTTTGTTCATTTATCCGTTCTTCCTCTTCCTTCTGCAGCTGCTTCGCACGCTCTTTTGCCATCTGTTTCAGTTCAGCACGCTAAAAAATCACAGTAATAATACAAAAGGTGAGGCAATATCTAAAACACTACCCAGGCAGAATCTAAAAAAATTAAAAGAAACTTGAGCAAATCTCATATATTCAGTTATATTTTTTTCTTTTGGTCAAATTAATAGAAATAACAAATATTTATCCCAGAAATAAAATGAAAGGAAGAAAAAATTAATCTCAATGTAAATAAAAAACTATCATAAAATAGGAAATTCTTTTACCTGAAACTTGTAATCTGCTGAATCAGAAGACAGAGATCCATTTAAAGCATTATTGGATGTGCGCATAATCTGTGGATTAGAAAACTGAATTCCTGCCTTTGAAGATTTTTTGACTACACTTGTTTTATTTTGAAATATGGAATCATCTCTAAGTGATTGATTCTCCGATTCATCATAGCTTTTTTCGGTAGAAATTGAAACATCGCCAAATGACACAGCATTATATTTTTTTGATCCTGCAATATCGTTCACTTCGACAGTTTTTGCTGTATTACCTCTTGTGCTATTCCTTTTAGCAGAAATAGATCTCTCGGTAAAGCCATTAGTGATTTGAGTATTGTTACTTATAGCCTGTGTTTTTCCTTCCAAAGCAGCATTTTTCTTATTAGAATAATCAACAGTGCCACCTATCTTTACACGATTATCATTAACCACTTTTCCTTCTAAATCATTAACAGTTGCACCAAAATAATCTCCAACTACTTCTAGTTCATCTTTTGTGTTTTTTTCTTCCTTATCACCATTCTTCATGATAGCTTCTGTTTGTTTGACCTTTCCCACATCTGGAATATTGCAACCAGCTGATATGTGCTTCCTATTATGATTGGTGGTGGCATTAACGACACACCTGACATGCTGTTTAAACAAAGGCCGATACTGATCACCGTGAGGTTTATGATGATGAGTAGGTTCCAAATGATCTCCTAAACCAGCAAAACTACTTGATCTTGCATGAACATAATCTGTTTCTTTAGCTGTGTTTTGATTTTGATAATTGTTAAAATTATTACTTACAACCGTTTCTCTAGGTGTTTCCATACGCGGATGAGGACCATAGTAGCCATCATAAGGTATCTGACCCTGGTATATACCTGGCCTAACTGGGAAAACAGGTGGAGGAGCAAACATACGTGAATCAGAAGACATCGGTGAATGAAATGACTCCCCATTTTTATGAGGATAACCACCAAGAATGGCACCTGCTCTTGGATCAGACTGTGAGTTGGGAGGTCTAGCAGGAGGTTGAGAAGGATAGTAAGGAAAACCCTCCATGGGATAATTACCATGAGATCCCATTGGTCTATATGGACCAGCAGGAGGAACCCCTCTATACCACATTCCATCAGGACGGTTGTGAACTGGTGGAGAGCCATGCCATGTGTTAATATGTTGATGTGATATATTCATATCGGAATGTGAATACGACGATTGGGAATCTCTGTGCCAATTATCAATATTTGGAGATGCACCAACACCAGCATGTGGAGTGTCTATCTTCCGATTGTTTGCCATTTCCTTTTCGGATGTTACATTCACTGCATCACTGCCTGAAAAATACAAAGAAATATTCAGAAAGATCAGGTAAAATAGATCACAAAAAAAGTTACAACTTGTAAGGATCACAAAGCATACCCTTTGGAGACACCTCAATCTGTTCCTTTTGTGTTTTTCGACTATCTTGAGCAGAAGATGGCCGTCCTTCATAATTATCATTTACTGCACAAAATCAGAAGAAAAAAATAAGCTACATACAGCATTATGGGACACTAAACCACACTATACAACTGAAAGAACGATACAATAATCTTCCATGATAATATGAAGTATGAACATACTTTGAAATTAAAGCCTAGAATCGCAGTAAGCAAATAAATTCTACGTTAGCACTTCTGAACACCCACTTCAATAGTTACTCTCTCACATCCACATAAAAAGATATAACCAACAAAAAAACCTGATAATAGACATCATTCTGTTCTACAAATGACCCTTCGTCATAAGCTTCAACGTACATGCATAGTATGCATGGCAAAAAAAAAGAATATTTTTGTTAAGCATGGATATAGAATGCTGAAATTTAAGTCGAATTTATATATAAAAAAAAAGAGTTCTGTCCCATAAAAATTATTTTAAAGCACCTGTTTGGCCATTTATCTCTGAATTCTTTTCAGATCCTAGTGTTGGAAAGTCTCCAGAAGTCAGAGTGAAGTCATTTATCTCTGTGGAACCATGTCCCTGAAATACAAATCAAGAAAAGAATCAATGATCAACCATGGTTATAATATATTTCAGTGTACAAAGCATACCAGACTCTCGATAACACTAGGACCCCGTGGAACTAAATTTTCAGGGCCAGAGTTGGCAAATCTTGATAGTTGAGAGCTTCCTGGTCTAGTTTCTGCGCTTCTTGGACGTGTCATAATTGATGATTGATTAGAGGCCACAATCCCTGATGCTGAGGAAGGTCGAGAATTTAGGGTCCAAGCACTGTTAACGGGTTCAAAAGTTTTGTCGCTGTCTGCAGTTGAAGGTCGTCCACTTCCACCAGAGGACGGCCGACGGTCAAGACAGCTTGAAGAACCTCCATCAGTATTTGGAGATGACTGAGGAGATGAACCCCATGCATTTTGAATAGTTGATGCAGGCCGACTACCCCATGTCAGTGTACCCCTTAGAGAAAGAAAATCCATTAAATTTTGTAAATGGATTTTTTGTGAAAGAGAAAATGGCAGTCTTATACTTTTATTTAGAATGATAGTAACCGGCAACTACGTCGTCTTTTGAAGTTACACCGTAAACTACAAATATGTGGTGACTGGTGAGTGCAAATAAGTTAACACTTATTAGGTCATTAATTATCAAGTAATTGGACTCTAATTATTAGGGAACATTCTAGATACCCTTGAATGAAAAAAAATAACAGTTTAATACAGAAAGTTTGTAATGAAAGCAAATACCAATAACTAAAACTTCATTTTTTTTAAAATTGGAAAGAAAAAAATTAAATGAACTAAAACTCACTTTGGAACAATTTCAACATTAGGATCAAGGCCATGGTTCTCCAACCTGTTAAAGGACGAGGTATATAAAATAACCATAAATAAAATAAGACTTTATGGCACTTCATATTTTACATAAACAATACCTTTGGCTGGGCAAATTGACAGGCTTTGGGACCTTTCCCAAAACTGTCATGCCTGACTTTCGTGCAGAGCACCACCTGAATTTCAATTTATAATAATAAGAAAATATGAAAAGAATTTAAAAATTCATATGCATGTGTATCAAAGAAAACATGAGATCTCTTTCCTTTGATCATTTCTCATGGGAAAATATTATAAATGACTGATAAATTTTTTGCCAAACACAATATATTAAGGGAAAATTTATGCTAACAGTATTGGAATATAGATCAGTAGTTTTGATGGATCCAATCGATCCTTTTCTGATATGTTCTCTTTCTATTTATAGATCGATATCATACGATTATACAACTATAGGCGATTGTTAGTTTCCCTACAAATTGTGAGTGGGATATCATATTATCAGATAAAGATTATATTTTATCCTTATCTTCAGAAAAAGATCACGACTACACGTTATATCCATATCTTTCCAGCAATATTAGATAATTATAATAATTTCTAACATAATATTAATAAACAGAGTTACGAATTCATATACGAATCTACAAAAATGTGATTTCTTTTTTTTCATTTACAAACTTCTCACCATATAAGTGTGTTTTATTATATTGTATTACATTTTGAGATTTGCTGATCAAGTAAAATTACTTTGTAACATACTAACATGATTCGTTTAACCTTATTATCATGTTCTTTTATTTTAAAAATTTACAAAATATAAACTCAAAACCTAATGATTCACTGATTGTCTATCAACAAAATTTCTTAGTGACCACCTAATATCATTTTATTATTAAAAACCTAAAATGTAAACAATAACTGAATATAATAAATCAAAATAAAATAACCTTCTTTCTCCATTTGACAAACTTGAAGCCATTGCTCGACTGATGAGGTTGCAAAATCATACAGTTCAAACAACCTGATACATTAAAGTGGCTAAATTTGCAGAAGAATGCTGAAAATATTTTATAGAAATCTATCTGATAGCATCTATAAAAAATACACATTGCTTACATCATTTCTAATTTATTTTAAAAGTGGATTTAAGAGACTACATGGACTCTCGGCCCTTATTTGATGTTTTTCTATTATGACATCACAGACTCACAGTTTATATAAAAATTATGAGTTCCGATCTAATTTTAACACATCAAAACCAAAATCCCACCTATCTCCCAAAAAACACGATTTCTCAAATTCAGCAACAACGCAAAGATACAAAAAGCATGCAACCAATCATCACTTAAATCTATCCACCGATATACACACATACACCACGTAAATTTCACAGATCAATCATCCAAATCACAAATCCACTAGAACAATAGCACCAAAGAAAACGATCGAATCAAATCAAATCAAATCGCCCCCAGTGTACTCCTATACATACGCACCTTCGTCGAACCGACGACGATCGACGCGCACGTGCGGAACCAGATGCCAAAGCGGGTCCCGATCCACCTGAAGATCAAACTAGAGGAGAACGAAATCGATGATCGGAGAGAAAGCTTGAGGGAAGACCTAGGGTTTGATAACCCTAGATGAGAGACGATCGTTTCGATTCTGTTTTTTTCTGGTTCCGTTTCGATCGAGAGATGTGGAGGAGAAGAAGAAAGTGGGTAGGGATCTTTACTTGAATCGGGAGAGTTGAAGGTTGAGGTTTCACAAATCACAAACGACAACCCTCTTTTCACTGATATCGTTATGGGTAATCGGATCCTTTTCTCTGATCCGAAATGAACCGTTCCCATCAGTTACCGGATCACCAAGGGGAAAATAAGTGACTTGGTTACTGGTACATTGGTACTCGCCTATTCGGTAGAGGAAGATTTATTTATTTTAAACTCGTGATAAATGATTATTGATAATGTAATGATAAGGGAAAATAAAGCTATTAAACTCGGTTCATTTAATATTAAAAATGATTTTTTGTGCACATATTTCGAAAATTCGTAAGAAAATCTAAGATTTAATATCTTAAATAGTGTTCAAATAATAAAATTGATCTTATTTTTTAAACTTAAAATCCACACGGGTCGCCCCTGTACTGCCTTGGTGATTGATGGTGTGTGGGCTCGCGTTAAAGGTGTAATATTGTTCTTACTAATAATTTATCTACTTTTCTGTTGAGCCAGGGGAGGTATTTATAAGATATCTCTCAGGACCTCTTGTGCCCAATTGTCTGTTCGGCCCATGATCTGTCTGGACGGGCTCTGGTACCAACAGTAGTAATCGGGATCGGGGTAGATATTTTGTCACGTTTTCAAAAATTCTTCTCGCTGCACCGTTGCCCCAGACCCGGTCATATTCCGAGACGAATCTCTGGACAGGGCGAAACTCGGATAGGTCACCCCAGTTTAAATTTTAATATTTATTTAATATATTATATTATATTAGATATAGATTATTAATTAAAACTAAATTTTTTTTGTTAATTTTATATTGTAAATTGTTTATAATTTTAGGTTTATATTGTAAATTGTTTATATTTTTTAATTTTTTATAATTTAAATTTTGGAGGTTATTCAGGGTGGGTCGTCCCGTTCCACATCCCTGTCGTTGGGTCCAGGACAGGGAGTCAATGAGCTTGACCCGTCCCGTTTGGCATCTCGCCCCGTTCTCACCCCTAACTGTAAACACCAATCTTACAAAACCCAAAACCAGATAAAGTAAGAACTTCTGAAAGAATCAGAAATGGCAATCACAGAAGTCAGGAATTTTATTATCTTGATGATCTTGAATATGATAGTGCAAATTTCAGAACTCATCATCCATTAAAAAAGCACATTTCATATCATAGGTTCATTAGGTTATAAAAAATATAATACTCAATCATGAGCCAAAAAAATGCAAAGAGGCATCTAAAAATCCAGAATGGATAAAGGCTATGGAACTAAAAATGAAAGCTCTAGCCAATTGAAAATAGTACATGGACCTTAACTAACTTACCACAAAATAGAAAGTCGGTAGGTTCCAAATGGATTTTTAAGATCAAATATAAACAAGATGGTGAAATTGACAGAAATAAGACTGTTGCCCAAGGTTTTAGCCAAATAGAAGGGTTTGATTATTATCGAACTTATGCTCCTGGTTCTAAAATAACAATAGTAAGGGTAATAATCACTATAACTTGCAATAAAGGGTGGCAGTTGCATCAACAATGCCTTTATACAAGGGGAATTAAAAGAAAAAATATATCTAAAACCTCCCCTGGCCTTCTAAAGGAAGGTGACAATAGGGTATGTAAGCTAAGAAAATCCATATATGGATTAAAACAAACAAGACAGTGGTTTAATAAATTAAGAGGTGTGCTAATTGCATTAAAATTCACCCAAAGCAAGGCTGATTACTCTATTTTCTTCAAAGAGAATGGACAAAATATAACATATCTTGTTGTCTATGTAGATAACATAGTAATCAAATTACAATTACATAGCACATTTAAAACGAAGGATCTAGAACTTCTACATTACTTTTTAAGGATTGAAGTAGCACATTCAAAAGAAGAAATATTGATGATACCCTTGGCCCACTGAAAGGAGTCCAAGGATAACAACAGTACGTAACTCGGCCCACGACCCGAGCTCAACTAGGATCCGTCCCGAGTCCGACCGACCTCAGACCAAGTCCGCTTCATAGACCCGACCCAATTTCGACCCATGTCTACCACACAGACCCGACCCGACTTCGGTCCAAGCCTGGTCCCAGGCGCTATTAATACAGCCTACTACCTCAAGGTAGGTAGTAGCACTACAAGAAAACAGGGAAAAAGCCACGGCCAAGATCACTGACTAAATGACAAAATCTGTGAGGCGTCGTGGCTCTAGGTCTGGTGGCTACTGATTTTTGGCCACAGAAATGATTTTCCGTAACACGACTATTTTCCGTAATCGGGTAAAAAATTTAAAAAAATTAGTCACGGCATAATTCAGTGGCTAATTTTTTTTGGCCGTGACTATTTTTTGTGGAATGAAAGGCCACGGCATAAAGTCAGTGACTAATCTTTTATTGGCCGTGGCTAAATTTTTGAACTAGAGAGAAAAGTAAAGGGTCACGACCGAAATCAGTGGCTAATCTTTTATTGATCGTGGCTAAATTTTTGAACTAGAGAGAAAAGTGAAGGGTCACGACCGAAATCAGTGGCTAATCTTTTATTGATCGTGGCTAAATTTTTGAACTAGAGAGAAAAGTGAAGGGTCACGACCGAAATCAGTGGCTAATCTTTTATTGATCGTGGCTAAATTCCATATAACCAATCATACCATTCAATTCAATTTCATACCATTCAAAAAATGTACATAACCAATTCATACAATTCATGTCATTCAAAAGAAAACCAAACGAAATATAAAAAAAGAGAAACCTATTTGTTGGTGTCGGTCGTGTTATTAGTCGCGCTATTAGTCGCACTATTAGTCGCACTTTTGCCAACATTTTCAATATCCGAATCTCTTGTAATATGCGTAATTATGTTGTCGTGTCCTTGGCTCGACTGACCCCAATGAAAAAAATTGAAATTACAAAGAAAATATGAATGATATATATATAAATGCTAATTACCTCAATCGTCTCTCGACGTAAGTCTTCCCTTACTTCCTTAAGTATATCCGGCATTTGTTTTCGAATGACTTCTTGGACTGCTCGATCAAACTCTTCTTTATTTTTTTGTCGTTGAATTTCTATAAAATCTGACGCTGCATTCTGTGAAGTCGCCATATTAGTAGGATTTGGTAATAACATTGGATCACTTGCTCTGGTTCCAAGCACACGACTTTTCTTTTTTCCCTCAGTAGCTTTAACCCATAATTCTAAATTATCAGGAAGTGTGTGTGATCCATTTGATGAGTTGATCTCAACACTAGCAGCCTCCATAGCATTTCTTTGGAGCTCATTATATAGTCAGCCTATAAAAATGAAAACAAATAATAATAAAATAATATGACTTGATTAAATTTGTTAAAATATTTAAAATGAAGCATTTCTAACGAAGTTTCTTACAATGAAACATCCTCCCTTTGGATGAGCCCAATCGTTTGTTTTAGCTAAACTATGTGTTTTCTTATAAACCTCACAGTGACCGACTTCATGACCAGCTTCTTCATTCTGATTCTCATACACACAAAAATTAGAATGGTAAACGTAAAATATATGAAAGAATTGTTTTTTTACCATTCTTTGATGATTGGCCGCAACTAAACAAGATTCACCAGTGTATGACATGTAATCTGGATTGGTTATCCTAATTTCTGCTGTTTTTTCAGATCTTTTTTGCCAATCTTCTTTTAACCAACTTTCTACCATTTCACCCCATACCTCCACAGAAAGGTATATTGGTGGATAACCAGATCTGGTGAGTTTGTCAACTTTGGCTAATTTTTTTGCCTCTTGTCTCGTTTTATACAACCAACATGTATAATTCAGTTATACATAATTATCAAAACATTCACGAGCCAATTGAATGCCTTCAAATGAGAAATAACACTACATAAAGAAGAAAAAAATTACATATGGAAAAAAATGACAAATAAATAAATCATACCAAAAATTTGACGAAAAGATTTTCCTTGTCATTTTCTTTCCAAGAAGTTCATTTAGTTAAAGGTGACGTTATGTTACCTTTTACTAATATTCTTATTTGACTTCGTACATTGTTTGTAAAAGTTTTATAAAAAACAATCAAATCAAATAATATAATATAACATAATTAATTATAATGAAAACACTCACCCGCTCTTAACAATAGTGGCGGGAGTTGATGCATCCGGTTGCCTCAGTCCCTTTGTCCACTTTCTTCGATGTTCTTCATTGAAGCGGTCCTCTACGATTTCTTGCTCTATTATTGGTTGTGGTCGTTCGTTGTTTGCTCGTTTACGACCACATCCGCGTGCCATTTTCTAAAGGAATATTTTACAATATTAGAACGTAAAATAAATAAAATGAAATTATTCTGCTTCAAAAAAAATGAAATTATAAAACATATAACTCACTCAGGCGAATCATATAGAACATTCATTTTCAGAATTGAAATTTCATGTTTCATCTTCACCATACAAGCCATCCACATTCGATTGAAACAACATCAAACAAGCCATCCACATTTAGAGATACATTATCAATGTTATTATCATTAACAAGATTTAAAGGAAACTCATTAAAGTCATCTTGATATGTATCTCCCTCTTTCTCTGGAATGTCAAAACGATCTCTAGCTTTTGTTCGGATGACAGTTTGACAATCTTTATTCTTTTGGGAGACATTTGGTGCATAGAAAACTTGCTCTGCTTGTTGAGATAGAACAAAGGGTTCATATGCTCTAAGTTTACTATGTATGTTAATTGAGACATTTTTCGAACGGCCGGTCAATTTTCATTTCTTTGTGGATGTCATACCAATCACATTTAAACATAACTACTCGAGTCATATCTCCAAAGAAATCCAATTCGATAATATCAATAAGAACTCCATAATACGTAGTTATTTTCCTGTAGATCTTCATATGCACTTCCCTTTATCATCACTCCAGAGTTTTGAGTTTTTTTAAAAATATCCTCACTCTTTATGTGAAATCCAAATCCATTGGTAATGTAACTCTTGTAGCATGTCACTTCTCGATTTGGCCCTTTTGAGAGAACACGCAAACGCTCATCTTCTTCTATCGGTTTCAAACGGTTTTTGAACCAACCATAGAATAAAGAATCTGTTTTTTGATGAAGTTCCTCATCGCTAAGGTTCACATATTGTTCCTCAAACTCTCTTAAATATGGTACGACTTCATCACAATTAAGTAGTAGATATGTAATTGAAGCAAGGTACTCTTTGTCATTTCAATTAATTTAATACCTGTATTTTTACATTTAAAGTTTAAACTCTTGATTCAACTTCAAGCATTGCCTATTTAACTTAATCATTATTTTTAAATTGACCAGTGGAAAGGCTAACATTATATGTGAAATAGAAACGGTCATAGAAACATAAAACATTAGAAACAGAAAAACCAAAAATAGAAAAACACACGCACGGTGAAGGAAATAGAAAAACACACAGAATAGAAAAACCCTAATAAAATTAGAAACAGACATACATAATTAGAATGATAATTAGAAACAGTCGTACATAATTAGAAATGGTGAAAGAACACTTACCTGGAAGTTGCCGAAACGGACTGGAGGTTGTCGGATGGAAGTATTTCGCCCATCGTTAGTTAAATTTGATAAAATTAGAAACAATCATACATAATGTATTGGGGAACACGATTTGATCTAACAGAAAAGAAAAAACCAAGAATAAAAAAAACCAAGAATAGAAAAATCAAGAATAGAAGAAAACACAGTGACATGTATTGAGGAAAATACCAATTTTGTGTTGCATTACCAATTTGCCATTGAAAAAAAGAAGAAAAATGCTTTCCTTGCTCTCTGATTTCAGATATAATGATTTTTTTGAAAAAGATACATTGATTTATTTATTTACATATGCAGGGATTTTTAATTTTTTAATGTTAGTTTGTATATTAACATGGATACATGTTTTTTAACTTAGTTTTTGTGTTTCTTGTTATTAACTCAAAATTATCGGTGATTGACTTCTCATGATATTTGAAGGGTTTTTTCAATAAAAAATCATTACTAAGAAAATTTAATTCAATTAAATAAAACCAAAACAGGAAGGGCATTTACACACATAGTACAATTTATACATTCTAGCTAGTATAACATTCCAAAAGAGAGGTCAATTTACACACAGAGTACAACCTATAGGTTTTCATCAGTCTATAGTATACACTAGAGAGAGAGAGAGTATTCCGATCGAATGTAACGACCATCTTATCGGCCTTGAACAATATATACCCTATATATATTGAATGAAAATACCCCAACAGAAGTTTTGAACAACGCAACTTGTGGAAGAGTTCCCGTTGAAATCTCAGTCAAAATTCAACTCAAAATTAATTGATCTTGTTGGTTGGCCATCGAAGACGAAAGATCGGCCTCCCCTCGAACATAATCCATCAATTGAAAACCATGTAATATTGAGGAAAACTACGCTTCCCAGGAAAAATAATTGGTCCTATCCAAGGTAACACATTTGATTGGTTTCATAACAATCTTCATCTTCAAAAGATACATGGAAGCGACGTTGGCCAAAACTTGGCATGAATTTGCAACGGAAGTGAGTACTTGGGTCGTCATGATACTGACCTAGGCGTAAGATACCATATAAGAGTAACTGAATTAATATTCAATTAACATGATGATTGTGTTTACAATGTAATGGGTTTTATAACCCTCATATTAAACTTATTAGTTGAATAACCACTAACTACTTTATTATTTGATAATTTTCAGCGTGATCACGATCCTTCGGGTCGGCAATGGTGGCAAGTATCAGACTTTTTATCAGATTTTTTGTGGGGATGGTAACAATAACACGATGACCGAAGAGATCCATATAATGTCTTGGCATTGAAAAAACGTCGTTTCGTCGTCGTCCCTTTCCCACGACTTTCCTTGTCTTCGCCATCTGCATGCAATAATAATTAATTAATTGATCGTTAATTAATATAACTCCGGCCATGCCCGCCGTCCAGAACGAATTTAAACCTACGTACGTTTGAAATAAAATTCGTTATCATGTTGATTCTCGAAAAATATCCGAAAACTTGGAGACTTGATGATGTGTTCCACCTCATCCTCATCCTCCATCTCTCCGACGATCTTATCAGCTCTCTCTCGACGCTCTCGTTGTTTCTCCTTTGGTCGGTGAGCTGACTTCTCGGTGTCGTCGTGAGACTCTTGTATGTCAGTGATCGTCGAGTTGAGACTTTTGGTCCGTCTGTTCTTGATTCTTATTTTCTCTTTATTATCTTCTCCATTGTTATTTTTATTTTTTTTCTTGTTTTTGCTCTCCGTTTCCATCTCCGACTTCATACATCGACAGATTGCATCCATCAAAGAGAAGAAAAATAGAGAGAGGGAGTTGATGTTCAAAGAGGTTGAGATAAAGATAGGCCGAGAAGGGAATGGTCGGAAAGTTACCGTTCATGGAAGAGCTCAAAATAGAGTTTTCTTGAGATAATCTATAAAGACACTAATAATTATCACATACGGTTTATTCAGTTGAGATTTTACTGTTATTTACCTGTAATAGAGTGCAATCATCACCTTGGGGAGATTTTACCCCCATCACTATATATGAGAAAACTAAACAAGGATTGAGAGAAACTGAATGACTGAATATTGCTCAAACTTAATAATGATGGATCGTAATCCGAGACTATAAATGGTTGATAGTCTCTTTTCACGTTTTATAGATTTTAGCGGAACTACCTTCAAAACACTTAGTAATACAAAATTAAACAGTAATGATATTTTATATTTCAATTTAGTAAACTAGATATCTGAATAAAAAATTGAAAAAGAAATCAATCTCAATCAACTTACCAGATAACTGAATGAATGATCGGTAAAAAAGTAGTCAACCTCTTTCTTTGATCAGATGACTGAAAGAGAGTATCTTTTAAGTATGTTGTTGCTTAATCGATTTTAGATGTTTTGACAAAGTAAAAACAAAAATCAACACAAAAAATTTATATTGATTCACTCAAACAAAGACTAATATAATCCAGTTTCGATAAACACGAAGATCATTAGTCTAAAGGTTATGACAATACCTTTTGAAAGTTTTATAGCTACACCACTTACGAACCAAGTCTGTTACGGGTAGACTTAAACCTTAGAATATTCAAATGCACTTTTAAGAATCTTTGAGGTAGATTTAATTTAAGATTTTTTCTGAAAACATTATAAAACCAAATTTTGAGTTTTTTTGTCTAATTCAAAAATCCTCTTTCACATTGTGGTACTTTTGAGACAACTCTTTCAACCAAAGTGAAACACGCACAAAAGATGATTAAAGGAGTGAAATATTAAACACAAAACACTTTTTACTTGTTTAGATTAACAATATACTATAAGAAAATAGGGAAACAGCCACGACCAAGATCACTGACGAAATGGTCAAATCCGTGGCTAAAATGATTTAGAAACGGGAGTGGTCGTGACTGTAGGTCTGGTGGCTACTAATTTTTAGCCACATAATTGATTTTCCGTCATTAGCCACGGTCATTTAGCTACTAAATAATTAGCCACGGTCATTTAATTTAGCCACAGCATGATTCAGTGGCTGATTTTGGTAATCGATAATCGGGTAAAATTTAAAAAAAATTAGCCACGGTACAATTCAGTAGTTTTTTTTTTTTTTTTGCCGTGGTTAATTTTTTGAAACAGAAAGAAAAATAAAAAGTCACGGCCAAAATCAGTGGCTAAACTTCTAATGGCTGTGGCTAATTTGTTTAAAAAAAAATTTAAATTTAAATGGTGAAAATATTGTAAGGTCTTACACATTCATATAACTTGAAATTAACAATTATTTAAGAAATATCAATTTATAGATCAATCCATCAAAAAATTAACCTAAATTCATATATTAAACACAATCCATATGTTAAATTTAAAAAATACCATTGAAATACATATGTTCACAAACCTATGGTCAATATACAAATATTCAAAAGCATTCAAATAACATAAAATAAAGTCGAAATTTTGTGTTCTTTTGGATTAGTAGTGGAAATGCATCAATTCACCGAAGACCGACCACCTACTAACTGATGTAATCTTTACAGTGGTTCTTGTACCCAGCAGGATTTCTGGGGCAATCACAAGCACTTGCACATATCCTTTTGTGTGTCCTACATGGAATACAAAGATGGAAGAAAATATACAGCATTTTGATGTTAAAAAGGAATTTATATGGTTACATATTGAATAGAATATTGATTTTACTTCTTACCAGGTGGACGTTGTCAGTAGCAATTTCAGTGATCCATATTGTTTCGATTTTATCTTCCATTTCATTGTATGGTCCGAAGAATTCGAAGAGAGTGGTTAATTCAAGACTTCGTTTTTTAATTTACTTATACACTAGAAACCTTTTTCATCCTTGCAGCAGGTGTTCCTGGGTGACAAAAATTTACTTGAGAGCATATCAAGGTTCATTTAAAGAGTGTTGTCTCTCTTTTTAAAGGCATAAAATATTAAGTACAGAACTCACCTGGTCTAGGGTAGAACTGTGAGATATGAACCTGAGAGAATTTGTATTTCTTGATGAGATTGATTGTTTCCCTGAAATCTTCAACAGTTTCACCTGTAGTCGATATATATATTAAAATAAAGAAAACCATATTTATTAATAATGAGATACCTAACACAAAGTCGCATACCAGGAAATCTACATATTATATCAGTGGCAATTTGCATTCCAGATACAAGCTCATTCAAGGTGTCAACCACAGTCCTACATAGGTACGTACTAACTAAGGAAGATTTAAACTCTAACTCATTATCAGGCCTTATGACCTTTACATCTTAATTTTCCATATATATTGAAGCTAGTTTCACCATTGGGATGGAGTTAAAACCCAAATCTCACTCTCGTTTAGTAAATAGTAAAATGTAAATGTTATCATTATTAGTAGTTTAGTAAACAGTATATGTGTATAACCATAAACTATATGATGATTAATAATAAAAAAGAACTATTAAATTTTCCAAGCAGGATAAAAAAATGAGAGAATGAAAGAAACACACCTGAGCAGGATAACTAATATACTTCAGAGCTTCAATTCCCATTGCTGGACCAATTGTGTTAGAGATGCTAGCACTCCAATAACTCCACCATGGTACACTGCCACTAGACCTTTGTGACCAAAGTTTAATCACTGTTTGATCAACCATATATCAGTAAATAACTAAATATGAACCAAATAGAGATAAATGAGTAAAGATACAAGAAGAGTGCTAACTTATGAATGCCCAGAAGAAACCAAGAACATTTTGTGCAAGATTCAAAAATGGAAGGTGTTCAAACCGCTTGTCATTTGGGGAAAATTTCTTTGTCGACCTAAACAAAGGGAAAACTCGTTGTAAGAACTAAAATAAAACTTCTCTGTTGTGCATGAGATTACTAGAATATAGTGACTCAGGTGATAATTGTCATGTTCATAGTTGAAAGCAGCACCATGCTCAAAGTTGACATGTTAGTTGGCAACGATGAATTTAACGATGTTGCCAACTACGAACAATGAAATTAATTCACATCAAATAATCTGATGCAGTGTCACCATACCAGTTTTAATCGTAAGAAATAACTTTGGATAAATTTTAGTAAGTATTGTAGCAATCTAACTGAAATAGAAAACGTGACAAGAAGTTTATTTGAAAATCAAAAAAATTGCAAACAATAGTTAAAAATAGCTTGTGAAATAATATTTTTCAAAAAAAAATTGACATGCTACCATTGATGAACTGGTGGAATTCTAAAATATAACTGGAATTCTAATTAGTCAGAAGAAATGAAGAACCATCATTTAATTAGATGATATATAGAGCAAGGGAACATGGCGACCTAAAATTCAAATCTGCCACATCGATCTACCAAATTCATTTATAAAAATTAAAAGCAATGCATTTCATATTCCAAAGTAACCTTTTTTTCCGTATTTTTAATCCACTACACAAGAATGGAGGAGAGAAACCCCTAAGATAATGGATCTAGAAAAGATAGAAAATAAATTTCCCCAATCACTGATGCTTAACAGACCCAAAAAGAAATCCAAAATCTATTGGTATTGAAGATAGTGGGTTGTTATTTCTGTAAGTGTATATAACTAACAGTATGGTGATGAAAATCAATAAATCATTTCCATGACTTTAATCTTTCAGATCTAGAATTCATAAAAACGCAACCCGTTAAACAGTAGGTGGACATATAAGTCGACCAATTCCATGGTATGAAAGACAAAAATTCCAGATCTTTCTATTATCTTAAACGATTTGTTGTCAATTACATGGCAACAGTTACACGTTAATTACATGTCAATGTTAATAAAATCCTAAGATTAGGATTTTATTGACCTTTCTTTTCTGTATACATCTCAAGATTTTATTGACCTTCCTTTCTTGTATATAGTAACTCCAACGTTACATTTGTATAATATAAATAGCAATATATGCATGAATAAAACTCACGTTCATTTTTCTGAAAATACATCTTTCATAAAATACAATATGGTATCTTCGCTAGGCGATCATGCTTCCGCAACAATGACTGAAGGAACGTCCTCTAGTGAGCGATTGTAGGCGCTTCACGTCAAGAAGCTGCAATTTGTCACCCTCAACAGAGACAACTATGTCTCCTGGAAAGCTCAGGCCACGGCGGTCCTCCGTGGCACGGATCTACTGAAGTTCGTGGAGGGGAAGGTTGATCTCGCGGACGACCCAATCCTCGCGCGCCAGGATCAGTTGATCCTTGGGTGGTTGTTATCGGCGCTTTCCCCCAACATTTTTCCGCAAGTGGCGAATCTCATATCTTCTGTGTCGGTTTGGAAGGCGTTGTCCACACTTTATTCCTCAACCTCTCTCACGCGTGTCTTGTTCCTTCGTTGAAAAAGGGGACGTTGAAAAAGGGAACGATGTCGATGATCGTGTATGTTGATCACGCTCGGTCGTTGGTTGATAGTCTGATAGCTGTTGGGGAAGTTTTGCGCGGCTCTGAAGTTATTCTCGCAATGCTTGGAGGGCTTGGACCGGAGTACTCTGCTTTCGTTACTTCGGTCACAACGAAGTTCGATCACGGAATGTCGTTCGTTGACTTTCAATCGTTGTTGATGGATCTGGAATTAAATGACGTACGTGTCGGTTGAGGTAACGGCGCCTATTGCAGCAAACGTGGTTGCGACTTCATCTTCCAAGGGAGGTACGTCAAACGTGAAGAAGAACCCATGTCAGATCTGCAACCGTCCTGGGCATGGAGCAATTAACTGTTATAATCGCTTCAATGCTAAACGATTCCCCCAACACATAACAGGAAGTTGGTAATCACGGGTGTTGACTCTACTAATGCGGTTTCTGCCTCGGCTAATAATGTGTCTAAATCTAGTAATCATATGTCGGTGTGGTATCCCGACACTGGGGCTTCGACGCATGTTACAGGTAACATTCAGAACCTATAATCTTCTCAGGTTTATTCTGGATTCACTACTATTTCAGCTGCTAATGGTCAACGTATGACTATCTCTCACACTGGGAGATCCGGATTTACGTCTAAGGAAAAGAAGTTTGTAACAGTCACTATTGATCAACAAGAAGCCGTAACAGTACTGGAGACAGAACTACAAGGTTCGCCGGAGGAGACGGAACCAGTGACGACGGAGTCGGCCAATCTTCCAGACACCAGCTCGGTCCGACCAACTCGTGCAAGACATTCCACGCGTAAAACAGACTTCGAGTATGAGTAATGATCAACAGAAATTAGTTAAATAAATCTGTTAGACCATTCTGTAATAAATAGGTTACAACGATTGTATAAATACAATAATGAATGAAATGGAAAGATCATCGATTGTTTGTATGTTGTTAGCTTCTTTTAATTCCTTCGGACTCGCCGTAGTCGATTCCTCCGCATCCCCAGCCCTTAGGGGATTTGCCGATCCTTCTCTCGCAACCCCCGCGTCCGTTCTGTCAACCCATTAGCGTTGCTAATCACGGTTGTCACATTGGTGCTTTCATTCGTTGAATCCATCGCTGGAGTAGTCGGAGACGACGATAAACATTCGAACTATTCAGGGCATGTCCCAAGCCTGAATTGGGTTTCTTACCGGAACGTGGTAAAAAAATCATTCAATCAAGAAACGAATAGCATATTGATTAATTCAACCTTCTGTTTTCTTTTTCTTTTTTGGTGAGTTAATGGAGGCTAACCAGAACGAAGCACTGGAGGAAATTAGAAGTTCTTTGGCAACGATCACCGCAGATCAAACAAAACGGGTGACCGATGTAACCAAAAGACATGACTTAGCAATTGCAAATCTTTCCGATGAATTAATCGAAGTCAGGCAAATGCTCAGAAACTACCAAGAAGGCTTGGGCGGCAAGGGATCAGATTTCAACCCAAAAGTTCCAAGGTCAATCAAGCTCGATTTGCCGAGATTTACGGGAGAGGATCCACATGGTTGGCTGTACCAGGCGGAGTAGTATTTGCGTTTCATTCTATAGGAAAAGAAGCAAAGATTCATATAGCATCTTTACATATGTCAAAAGAAGCGTTGGCCTGGATCAGGGGACTTCGCCGGAATAAATTGATCTCAACATGGGATAAATTTATAGATGATTTAAAGGAACGGTTCGGGAGTTCAGCTTTTCACTACAAGAAAACAGGGAAACAGCCACGGCCAAGTTCACTGGCAAAATGGCAAAATCCGTGGCTAAATTGATTTAACCACGGGATTTAGCCACGGGAGTGGCCGTGGCTGTAGGTCTGGTGGCTACTAATTTTTAGCCACGGAATTGATTTTCCGTGGCTAATATTAGCCACGGCCATTTATTTTAGCCACGGCCAAAATCCGTGGCTAATGTTAAAAATTAGTCACGGTAAAATCCGTGGCTAATATTAATTTTCCGTGGCTAAATAAAATTTAGCCACGGATTTTGGCCGTGGCTAATTCCGTGGCTAAATCCTTAAATAAATTTAGCCACGGATTTTGGCCGTGGCTAATACTTAATTGGCCGTGGCTAATGTTAAAAATTAGTCACGGTAAAATCCGTGGCTAATATTAATTTTCCGTGGCTAAACAGGCCAATCAACTTCTTTGTTTCATTTTCAGTAATTAAGGGTGATTAAATTGCAAACCATGGGTTATAAGCTAAAAAATAGTTACTATTCATTTAATGATGGATTCTGGTTTCTTCATCTTTACCCAAATGCTGATAATGTAAATATGAATCTACAATATCAGATAGGCCTTCAGGTAAGGAAAATCAAATCAAAGGAAAAGTACAGAATGTTCCGAATATATTAAACCCATCAGAGAAAGTTGTCCGAGAAGAAAAAGGTTCATGTTTTATTCTTATGCGGACGGAGCTTCACTCATTTCCTGCTCCACAGGGGCTGCAATAACTGGATAGTACTTGTAGTGCAGATCACCAACATCATCACCTGAGAGCTTTTGCCAACCATTAGGCCCAACATGGTAAACTGAAAAAAATACACACAATATCATCATTTTCACATTCTCTTTACTTGCTCAAAAGTATGAAAGTACTTCTTGCTCTATATGTTTGATTTTTATTTTCATAGATGAAAAAAGGATGTTGAAACTTCAAAGTCTTGTAGTTTCACCAAAACTGCTAAAAATAAACCAACTTTTTTTGGAAAATGGAAATCCAAATAATATTAATTCCCTTCATAAAAGGTTTCTCTTCAAAATTTCAACTATTCCAAACAAGAATGATTGGACCCCCACTTCACTCTTCTAATAAGTAATCACGAAAATTATAAATTTAAAATCTAATCAAAATTTCAAAACATGGAAAGAAGAGTGCCTACCACTAGCAACACCACCACTGGCTGCATCACGGAATGTAGCATGGTATATGGCACGGCGGCCCAGCTCTCCAGCCTCTTCAACTGACATGTTGTATCGATACCTGCTTAAACAAACATTAGAAAAAAGCAAACTACCCATTCTTTCTGAAAACAATAAATTGCTAAAATCAGTGAAAACAAAAAAACCTACCCATCATCCAGCACACCATATGCATAAGGTGATCCAGAACCAACTGAAAATCGTTTCCCTTTCAATCTTCCGCCTTCACTATCAACATAGTAGAGACCAGGGCCCTAAAATCCATATATAGTCAATAAAGATTTCAATGTTTAATATCCACACATTATAATTCCAACAACAAATCTTAAGTTAGAACCTTACTGTTTCATCCCATCCAGCAATCATAGTTCCTGTCAGAATGCCAAAATGAAAAACATATTTTCTGTCAGAATTAAGCTAAACTGATATATATAATAAATATACTTACGCACCTATTATAAAAAAAATATAGAATTTAAATCATTAATTGTAGATTTGTAGAGATGAAAGAATATAAAGAGCGTTAAAATGGGTTTGGTACTTTGGTCAGCTGACTCAGCTCACAATGTAACAATAAGATATTGTCAATCTATAACTCTCTAAGCTATAATGAAGGTAAATAGACTACAGTTCTCTCATTGCCTAAGCATTTTGAAAAAGGAGACGAGACCCGTCTCAGCCTCCAAAAGAAAATGGTACCCTAGAAGATCATAAATAACATCTAGTACACTCTAGAAGATCAAACAAACCAGAATGTCAAATGGTACCCTAGAAGATTTTACACATTGTACCCTACGAGTAGACATTAATTAGTATTTAGTAATTATCAATTTCTATGTATTCCTCTAAGTACTTTATGTTACCTACTCAAAGAGAGTAAGACCTAAATATTTCTTTAAGCATTTTGCAGTTTAAAAATTATTGAATATGTTGACATGTTTTTTCTTTTTTATATTTGTAAGTTTAACAGAGGAAAATCATAGTAGAAGGGAAAATTATAAGTGATTGGAGCACTCAAATGCAACACTTTTAACAATTGAACAGACAGCATTCATTTTTTTTTACAACAAAACTTTTGGTTTAATGAATGTTATCTTAATTTCAATTAGAAATTCATCTTAATATTAGTTACTTTCATATTCTTTTTTACTAAAAAGAAAAAGGTATAACGATGTAAAAAAAACAAGTAAACAATGGACATACAAATATATCCTCCCATGCTTGCTCTTGAGTCTGCAGCAACAATAACCCGATCCTTGAAAATGAAAGCAAGAGTAGTAGTACCCTTTGCTGGCTTCACCATCTGAACTGACTTCTTCTGGAATCCATCAAACTGAAAAGAGAGAGAGAAAAAACATAAGTACGAACAATTAAAAAGAGGAATTCTAAAGTGCGCGCGTCAAACAAACTCACATCAGTAGTTCTAGGGAGTTCAAAAGAAGGCACAGATAGTACGTCTCCACAAACATCACCACTTGCAGAAGTGAATGGGGCAAATGGATCAAGACCACTTGTATCAATTCTCATCATCACTTATAAAAAGGGTAGGAGATCTATCAGGTTGGGCAAATGACCCCCTTAAAAAGTATCTCATCAGTAGTTTTCTCAACAAAACTATACAGATTATCTCAATGTTACTGATTGAAATCGTTGATTTAAATTGATTCAAAAATTGATTTAAATTGATTCCTGAAACAAGAGGAGACTGCAATTGGTACCTGAAACAATCAAGAAGGAACAACTACGAAACCCTAGAATAGTAGTGTCCGATGTTGCTGCTGCTCTCCCTTCTCTTCTACAGTCGATGTTGAGAATGCTACAGTCTGTTGAGAATTCTACAGTCGATTTGCTGCTGCTCTCCCTTCTCTCCGCGTGACTTCTACAGTCTGTTGAGAATTTTGTAGTGTCCGATCCGAACTCGGGGGAATGAGAGGAACTCCTTTGCCGTAGGGAGGGAATGGGGGGGGGGAATGAGGGGAACTCCTTTGCCGTTGGGAGGGAATGGGGGGGGGGTTTGGGGGTTTTGGGATAGTTTTAATTTTTCACGATTTGGGGGTTTTATTTTTTTAATTTAAAATATCTTTTAAATATCTTTTAATAAATGAAGTTAATAAATATTTTTAATTTAAAATATCTTTTAAAATATCTTTCTAATTTAATAAATATTTTTTATATTTAAATTATTCACTAAATTAAAAAGAAGTTATTTGGAATTTATAACTTTCAAATAACATTTTAATTTAATTTTTCACTTTAAAATTTAAAATATAAAAAAAACTTTATTTTATAACTTCTTTAATTTTTTTTAATTTAAAATAAACTTATTTTATAACTTTTAAAATATCTAATTTATTAAATTTAATTTTAGAATTTAAAAATTAAAATTTATTAAATTAGACTAAAGTTAATATTAGAAATTGATATTTTTATAATTTTTATAATTTAAATAAACAACTAAACCTAACCCTAACCTACTTTTATAATTTAAAATAACTTGATATTAAATTTAAATTGATATTT
>LFYR01000897.1:5903-37639 GCA_001185155.1 Zostera marina | reverse complement strand
AATTGATATTAAATTAGACTAACTCTAACCCTAACCTACTTTTATAATTTAAAATAACTTTTATAATACTTGAATTTGTAACATTAAAAATTAAAATACCTTGTTTAAATTTATTTTTTAACTTTAAAATTTAAAATATCTAAAATAACTTCAATTTATAATTTTTATAATTTAAATTATTATAATTATCTAATTATAATCTAACTTTAAATTTTTTATAATTTATAATATCTAAACAACTATAATCTAACCCTAACTTCTACTTCTAACTCTTACTTTTAACCCTAATTTCTAACCCTAACACTATCTAAATATGTATATATACTTATTTTTACTAATTTTTGTTAATTTCTATTAATCCTAATCCTAACCCTCACCCTAACCCTAACCTTAACCCTAACCCTAACCCTAATTATTTAGATTTACATTAACCCTAACCCTAATTATTTACATTTACATTAACCCTAACCCTATTATCATTATTAGCCACGGCTCCTAAATCCGTGGCTAAATTTCAGTGGAAATTGGAGGAAAATTTTGCCGCAAATTTTAGCCACGGATTAGCCACGGATTTTAAGAGCCGTGGCTAAATATTCAATGAAAAATTGGAGGGAAATTTGCCGGGAAAATTAGCCACGGGATTAGCCACGGATTTTTGATTCCGTGGCTAAATATAAATATTAGCCACGGGCTTAGCCACGGCTAAAAAAGCCGTGGCTAATTTCTAACATTTAGCCACGGATTCTGCTGGCCGTGGCTAATCCCGTGGCTGTTTCCCTGTTTTCTTGTAGTGAATCCGGCAGGTTGTGTGACCACTATTCGTTCGTCTATTTCTCCGTGGCGGAATGCGTTTGAGATATCAATTTGTCTGAGTTCCCAGTCTCTGCTGATAGCCAATGTGAGAACTAAGCGAATTGATGTTGCTTTGACTACCGGACTGAACGTGTGTGTGTAGTCTGTCCCCTCGACCTGTTTCATTCCATTAGCCATCCATCTCTCTTTGTAACGTTCGATTGACCCATCTTCGCGTTGTTTGATTTTGAATATCTATTTTGTGTTGATGATATTATCATCTGGTGATATGTCAATCAATACCCACGTCTGATTCTTCTTTAATGCATTGAATTCTAACTCCATTGCCGATCAATTCTGGTCTAGCATAGCCGTTTTTGGGGATCGAGGTATGAACTTCCCGGTAGCTGCTACCGAAAGGGCGTATCGTGGGTTTGGTTTCACTATCCCCTTCAACGCTCTTGTAGCTGGCCGATTTCTGATGGGTTGTGCGTTGCCTGGTTCGATTTTCGACGATGTTTGATTTGTTGAAGACGAGAACGTAGTCGAATATCCGGAACTTACTGTGGAGTCCGAGTCCGTTTGACCCGACACCTCTTCTTCATAGGGCGAATTGGACTACGTTTGATTTGATTCATTAGGGTTCGCTAGACTTGGTTCAACCGCGTTTCCCGGTTCTTTGTTTAATTCATTCGGGCTTGACTGAGTTGGTTGATCCGTTACCTCTTCACGCAATGGTTGACCGTGTCCGAGTGTGTGATGACCCGATCCCTCTTTTGTTTGATTTGAATCTGTTATTTCTTTGTGTCCGATTGTTTGTTGACCCGTCCCTCCTCTTGATTTACTTCGGAAAATAGGGCACGAATAAGTTCCTCTTTTAATTGGGAAATTTGTAACATTTGCCTTTTCTTCCTCGCATAAGTGTTTATTTAGCGTGAAATCGTCTTCATTGAAGCGCACATCCCTTGAGATGTACATCTTCCGATCGGCTGGGTCGTAGCAGAGATATGCGTCCTGATTTTGCGGGTATCCTAGGAAGATGCACGGAACTGATTTTTGCGATAATTCGTTTGCTCTGTAATTACGAAGACATAGATAGCACCGTGACCCAAAAATGCACAGCTTCCGGTAGTCCGGCAATCGTTGAAACAAAGCCTCATATGGTGATGTGCCGTTTAAAACTTTCGATGGATTCCGGTTGTATACGTGAGCTGCTGCTAACACTCTGCATAGTACCAATACACAATTGGTATCCCGGCGTGTTGTAGCATTGTAAAAGCTGTATTAATCAAATGCCGGTGATGCCTTTCGACAGAGCCCATTTGTTAGTGGCTGTATGCGCCTGAAAAGCGGTACCCAATTCCTGAACGTTCCAGACTTTTTGCGAGTTTCTTGAACTCCATAGCATTATCCGACTGGACCTCTTTGATCTAAGTTCCACATTGTCGCTCTGCGTGGATTTGAAATTGCTGGAATGTTATCCCTACTTTGCTTTTCAATGGAAACACCCAGTTATAATTGGTGGCAGCGTCTACGAAGTTTATATAATAACGAAAACCTTCTGCTGAGATCACCGGGGCTGGACACTAAATCTAATGGAGATGAATAAATTGTGTTGCTTGTTCTATGTGGCAAGGATGTTGATTTATTTGATAAGCAAGATTCATACATTGATATTGTTTTACAGTCCGATGGGGTTACATTGATATCATTTAATTTTTTCATTGATTCTTTATTCAGATGTCCAAGACGAGCATGCCACCGTTCAGCCGATATCTTTTCACTCGTTAGAGCTTCAATCGTGTCTGTCGTCCTCATTGGTAATCGATAGAGTCCTGCTTCTTCCTTGCCTTCTGCTAATATATCTCTAGTTGTGATATCGCGGATCCTTACTTTCTGCTTATCAAATTCAATAGTTACGGGATTGTCAGTGCAAAGTTGATGAATAGAAAACAAGTTCTTAGAGGTTTCAGAGACGATTAATACATCCTCTAATTGGAACTGATCCTTTCCTTTGCACACCATTGTGCTTTTACCTGAATTAGTGATTGTCATTGATTCCCCATTTGCTGCTACAACCCTTTCCGACCCCTTATATATTTCTGAAGAATTAAGTAGCTTACCGTTTGTCGTTATATGCGTGGTCGCCCAGGAATCTGGATACCAAAGTGACACAGCATTGACTGACGATGTGCTTATACCGATTCCAATTGGAACCAATTTCTTGTTGTGCGTTGGAGGAAATTTAGTGAAGTTTGTTCTGTTATGACAGTTGAGAGCGCCATGTCCTTTGCGAGAGCATATTTGACAAGGTAGCGATCTGTTGTTGTTGTTCCGTTCTTCATTCTTTTTCTCTTTGGTGATTGCATTTACTTAAAAACTCTCTGTTTGTTCATCTTGCAGTTCTTGATCCATCAAGAGTTGTTGGAAATGATTGAAAGTCATGGAATGATCGAATCGCGTTGTGATAGATGTCAGAAACGCTTTGTAGTCGGAACCTAACCCTCCGAGTGCGATTAGTATGATCTGAGAATCGCGGAGCTTTTCACCAGCCGATGCAAGTTTGTCTTTGGCGACCACAATCTGTTTGATATATTGTGCCATCGACATGGCCCCCTTCCTGATGGCTTACAACTTCATCCGTAAATGCAATAGCCGTGTTTCCGAATCTGATGAGTGTATCTGTCTTAGAGAATCCCATACCTCGTGTGAAGTGGTGAGCGCAGCTACCTGAGGCAAGATTGCCGGAGAAATGGCCGACAACATCCAGCTCAGAATGATTTGGTCCTGCTGCTCGTCAGAAGATCCGTCGAGGATTTCGACCTTCCCTTCCACATAACCTCGGAGCAACGCCGAGAACTGGGCTCGTCAGCTGAAGTAATTATCTTCCTCCAGAGTAACACATTTTAGTTGTTTGATCATAACAACCTTTTCCGACGATCGTGTTAACGTCGGGATCTTCGAAGAAATTGTTCCCCCTTGGGCTCCGTCCTCCGTCGTATGCGCAGCAGAGATAGCATCGATCACGTCGTTAGCGCCCAGCGATGATACCATATTGAAGAGTAGTTGACGATGACCGGAGTAGTCGGAGGATATGACTGGAAACGAGAATGTATTTCACTGTGAAAGAACTTGATTATCACATGTGACTAGAGTCTTGTATTTATACTAACTATAGTTTGTTATTCCTTAACTGTTTTGAGATTTGTTAATTATATAACTATTTATTGGTTTTTATTCAACAGTAAATGAATGTTAATTTCAGTTTTTCAAGTTATATATATAAATGATTTTACTATATGGCATCTTTCATCGTTTATATTTTTTCTAATAAATTTTTTAAAAAAAGTAGCCATTATTAAGAAAAAATTAGCAACTGATTAAGCTCTCTCCCTTTACTTTTCTTACCATGGCTCATGAAATATTAAGCACTGATTTTTGTGACCGGTATTTTTTTAATGTTTTAAAAAATTAACTACGATAAAAATAAAATAAAATAAAATAAAATAGCCACTGATTTCCTGTGGTTATTTTTTTTTTAATTTAGCCCGATTATCAAAAATAGCCACGGCAGAATATCATTTTCGTGACAAACCTAGCCACCATACCTACGTCGAAGGCGGAAGTCTGTTTTCTTGTAGGAGAAGGTTCTAATCAAGGGTTAATAATTAGTAAATAAGTGAACAACTAGTGAAAAAGTGATCGAGGACCCTCATCAAATATAATATGATATTTTATCCAAACGATTGATTGAGGAGATTGAGACGTTGAGTAGTTGAGCCGACAACCATTTTCGAAACATGATAAGTATAGAAATCTTTTTATTTTTGTAAGTTATATAATATATAAATAAATAATAAAATATATACAATGAGAGAGCGAATCTTAAACCTTTTCTTTAACCATTTAAATAATGACAATTGAAATCTAATTCAAATGAAGTAGGGTTTGGTATGTTGAAAAGTAGGAAAAAAGTACAAGTTCTTTATTACATGTTGTGACATGCCAACTTCCATTTAATTGACTCACAAGTTACAACCGTCAATTGGGTTCTTAACTATTTAGACCATTTATTATTTGATCTGACTAACCAACTAATTTTTTTGTAAGCTCAGCTAATTATAAAGAAATCCGGCTATAAATATGGATATGATCACATTTCATTTTTCACACAATCACAAATCAGTTTGGAAACAAAATTAGTATATTTCATTAAGATTTGATGGCTTATCGTACTAAAGCTTTTGTTTTTGTCGTGTTTTGTATGCTCGTAATATCCACTCTCTTTGCTGCCACCACTGCTAATGTCGTGGCCACTGAAGGAAAAGAAGAGACTAACTATGTAGCTGGTAAGTGTCGTCGATCTTGTGTGTTTACTTTTTATAAACAATGAAAACGATTTTGGTGAAATATCATTTATTTTCCTGTTAATTTTTCATCTTAAACATCTCACAAGTATGGAAAAAAATACAGCAGTCAAGATCAAATATCTTACATATCAATATGACAATATTTATCTTGTTTAATAAATTCCTTCCCGGTGTATGCAGATGTCAACACCGGTGTTGCAAATGATTTGAAAGAGCATACCATAGGGCTCACTGGTGAAGTAGCAAAAGATTTAGATATGGAAACTCTTGAAGAAGAGAAACACAGGCGTTATGGACGCCATCGTGGACGCCGTTATGGACACCGTTATCACCACCGCCGTGGACACGGTCATCACCACTGCCATTATCCCCATTGCTGAGTGAAGATTTGAGTGAAGATTGAAGAGTGTATCGATGAAATTAAATAAATAATTGTGAGAGTGTTAATAAATTTGGAATAAAAATTGGCATGATATATAAGTGATTTAATAAAGGTCAATATTGTAAATACTTTGGGAAGAATGAAAATTCTCATTTAATGATTTTATTCTAATTACCAAAACACCAATTAAAATACTAAAGTAATAAACAATAGTAACTTGAAAACATGAGTACATAAGTAAATTTTTGAATGGGGAGGATCCATGTTGATTTGGTGGAAACCGAACCTTAGTTCTAGTTTAGAAAATATAACTGCCTCCTTTAATTCACCCAGTAGTTTATCTACTGTCGGTATAGAGAATTTATCTTTAACAGTTAAAACATTTAAAGTTCTATAATCCACACACAATCGATAGCCACCATCTTTTTTCTTTACTAGCAAAACAGGAGATGAATATGGACTAGTGCTAGGCTTTATTATTTGCTGATTCAGCATTTCTGTAATTAGCTTTTCTATCTTTGTTTTTTGAAATTGGGGATATCGACACTACAGGATTCCTACGTTTCAGCGACGACCAGTATCTGTCGCTAATCATCAAAAAACGTCGCTAATTGATGATTGGTGCATGACGGATTTTTGCCGTCTCTAATCCTTCCCTGAAAGTCGCTTCGTTGATTTTTTAGAGACGACCTTCATATCCATCTTTAATTATTAGGGAAGGATTAGAGACGACATTGGCCGTCGCTAATCAAAATTTAGGATTAGATGGAATTAGGGCCAAGCTGTTTCTAATCCGTCCCTAATTTTTTTCCACGCTAATTTTTCCGCACCTAAATTTTCATTGTCGTCCCTAAGCCGTATCTAAATTTTAGAATAGCCCTCCCTAGGCCGTCTTTATAATTTTTTTTAACTTCCTATTTCTAAATTTTAGAATAGCCCTCCCTAGGCCGTCTTTAAATGAATTGGTAATGAAAAAAAAGAAATTACAAAATATTGATATTTAAATACGTACCATTAGAGCCTTGCCTCTATCGTTTATCGAATAATACGTGGCCATAAAAGATTATGTAAATGAAGCTGGTCGGCCTAGTTTCAAACTCTGTATCATGAAAAAATGATCAATTAGTTGAAATAAAAAGTGAACAAATTAGATATTAAATAGTTTTACCAATGACTGAGTGTTAGTTTCAACGGATGCGGATCCTTCTTTATAGACGATGTATCCTTCTTTGCTTGTGCGGTTGTCAGGATTTTTTTTTCTTGAAAATCGCCTGATAAGAACTTCGTCATCATTCCTTCCCATTGATTCTTTCACAGGTATATATCCGGGAGGAAAGTTCTTGCAACTGTCGTCCAGGTGATCCACACCGACTAGCTTTTTCGCCTCTTCCCGGGCTTTATTCATCTATTTAGGATAGTTCATTGTCAAATTTTTCTCGAACGCGATTCGAGGATAATCATTATCTTCGAAAGTAAAAAATGTCTAAAAACGAAAAATAAGTTGTTAATATTTCTAATTAATTAGAAGAAAAAAAAGTAGACCAAATTTAAAGAGTATAAGAAATTTATTTCAAACTAAAGTCTTGTTCTCACTCCATTAAGCCCAAGAAATCTCATCGTCAGGAATGTTCGATTTAACTATACATCCGATTTATTTTCGGATGTTGTTTGGGAATCATCTATATATAGGTTGAAGTTTATTAATATCTTAAAAATAAATATATTCAATTTAAAAATACTTACCCAGAAGTCTGTATCGACCTTTGAAATGGTTTCGAGAGTTAGGGAATTCCTTTCGAAAACGTTTTTGTTGAAATCCTAGAAACAACCTCATCATTGTCAGATTGTCTTCGTCCCCTAGAAGTACATCCTCGTCCCCGTCCGATTCTTCCACGTACAATATCTGGAAAGTAAAAAATTTAATCAAACACGATAACATGAAAATAATAGAAGTGTAATAAAATAGATTGATGAGAGGAAGAGGAGGAGGTAATGTTGAATCTGGAACCGTGGTTAATCCCATCGGCTTCCTGTTTATTTATAATCCCAAATGATAGATCTTAACAACCCAATGTGGGCACTACCTAACTAATTCTGTTTATTTATAATTCCAAGGAAGTGCTCTTGGAAGGGACTCAGAAGGATGGTCTATACCAGTTACCGGTAAATATCAGTCGGGGTCCTATGGCATTATTAGGTGAAAGAACTTTGAATATAACTTGGCACTGCCGAATGAGACATTTGCATCAAAAAGCAGTTGACAAATTAGTAAAGGAAAAAGTAATTCAAGTTTCTGGCAAAGATATGAAGTGTTGTAACTCATGTATGGTAGGGAAATCATCAGCCTTACCTCACAAGGTTAAAACAACAATATATGAAAAATCATTGTCTTTAATTCTGGCCGATATATGGGGACCGGCACCATGTGTTTCATTTGAAGGGTATCGATATTACGTAAATTTCGTGGATGCTAAAACGAATTATAATTGGGGTTTTCCGCTTATTAGAAAATCACAAGTTGGAGAAGTATTTCTCAAATTTAAGAAAATTGCTGAAAATCAAACAGGATGCTCCATTAAAGAATTCCAAACGGATAATGCGTTGGAGTTTAAGAAAATGACACCTATGTTAGAAAATTTTGGCATCATACATCGGTTTTCGTGCCCCTACAGTCATCAACAAATGGGGGCAGTTGATCGTCGTCATAGACATCTGGTCGATACTGCAGTTACACTTCTTCAACATGCATCTCTACCGGATAAATATTGGGATTTTGCAATATTATCTGCCACATACTTATATAATCATAATCCGTCGGTTATACATGCAGGTAAATCTCCCATGGAAGAGTTACTTGGAAAGAAACCAAATTATAATAAACTGAAGGTTTTTGGGTGCAAATGTTACCCGTGTCTACGACCCTATCGATCTTCGAAATTAGATCGAAAATCAGCACCATGTATCTTCCTGGGGTATCCGGCCAACTATGAAGGATACATATGCCTAGACTCACCCGGCCATTTGAAAGCTGTATATTTCAAGGGATGTCAGGTTTGAAGAAGATGATTTTTCTCTAAATAATTTATTAGAGAAGGATGATAGTGATATTTCTCCTAAATCTTATGAATTTGATGTATTTGTTGAAAGCCCAAAAACAATTCCAGGCCCAGTTCCGAATATGGGTGGTAGGGGAATTAATCCATCAGGCCCAGCTTCGAATATTGATGTTGGGAGAATTAATCCATCAGACCCAGTTCCAAGTGATCACATTGGGACAATTAATCCATCAGGCCCGGTCAAGGAAAATAACTTGGAAGTTTTGCAGGAAAGTCCAAATTATAGTTCACAATCTGGTGAAAGCCTTAATTCACAATCGAGCAGGGATCCGTGTAACAATTCCCAATTTGATTTCTTCCCATCATCCGGAATGGATTCACCTAGCGCTGATTCTCAGATGAGCACGGAATCATCAGGCAGTACAGAGTCTTCATCAGGGCTAAAGATTCCAGAAAATAAAGTAGTCACTCGAGCACAACACGGGATCGTCAAGCCCAACCCCAAGTATATTCTCTCTGTTTCACCAAGCAATATTTTGGTACCAAAATCACCTAAACAAGCACTTATGGTCCCAGAATGGAAGGCGGCAATAACTCAAGAATTCGAAGCACTCCAGAGGAATGATACCTGGAAATTAATTCCAAGAAATCCAGATGATAATGTTATCAATTCGTTATGGATTTTTAAGGTGAAACAAAAAGAAGATGGATCAGTAGAAAGATTAAAAGCGCGATTAGTAGCCAATGGCCTCCGGCAGATAGAGGGATCGGAATACAACGAGACCTTCAGTTCGGTAGTGAATCCGGTATCTATTCGGTTAGTCCTCACCATTGCAGTCTCAAATTCGTGGAAATTATCTCAACTCGATATCTCTAACGCATTTTTACATGGGGACATTGAGGAGAGAATTGTCATTCAGCAACCTATGGGATTTGCCGACCGTGAATTTCCAAATCATGTATGTCTACTTAATAAGGCATTGTACGGACTGAAACAAGTGCCAAGGATGTGGTTCAAACGTCTCCAACAAGTTTTGATCAATTTGGGGTTTGTTCAAAGTTGTTCAGATCCATCCTTGTTTCTATTAAACAAAACTGATCCAATTGAATACAGGATATTTTTATTTGTATACGTCGATGATATCGTTATCACCGGCTCAAATGAGGCTATTGTAGAGGAAATTATGGACAGACTTGGGGAAGAATTTGCGGTACGAAAACTCGGGGATATCTCATATTTTTTGGGAATTCAAGTAAGGAAGGTAGAAAATGGACTACATTTATGCCAAACCCAATATCTTGTCAATTTGCTCAAAAGAATCAATCTCGACAATATGAAGCCATCAAACTCCCCCATGTTAACCAATCAGGATCTTTACTCCGATGAGACTCCGATAGAACAAGTTAAAGATTATCGACGTATCGTTGGCTCGCTTCAATATCTTACATTGACAAGACCGGATATTTAATTTGCGGTAAATAAATTGTCGCAATTTATGGCATTTCCAAAGCCTCTTCATTGGATGGCGGTAAAGAAAGTGCTTAGATATCTGTCGGGTACTCAATCTTGGGATATCACACTTGGGAAAATTCTTGAATTTTCGATTACGGGATATTGCGATTCCGATTGGGCCGGAGATAAAATTGATCGAAAAAGTCAAACAGAATACCTGATATATATATTGGTGATACATTAGTTGCGTGGAGCTCTCATAAACAAAGCACGGTGTCACGCTCAAGCACCGAATCAGAGTATAGAACTATCGCTACAACCATACAAGAATTAGACTGGGCCAAGAACGTACTAGTAGAATTGGGAGTTAGTGTAAAAACCCCAATTACACTTAAATCGGACAATCGAGGTGCGGTGTTTCTAGCCACTAATTTGGCATGTCACTCCAAACTAAAGCACGTTGCGATCGATCTCAAGTACGTTAGAGAAAGAATTGAGGCAGGCTCGGTGCACATACCTCATATCCTGAGAACAATACAAAAAGCGGATTTGCTCACTAAAGCTTTGTCTCCGAAAGTGTTCTCACAACAACGAGTCAATCTTGTGAGACCATTCTCACAGGATTGAGGGGGCGTATTAGTGTAAATGATAAATTGTAAATTGTAAAAACAGAATTATTTAGGTAGTGCTCACATTGGGTTGTTAAGATCTATCATTTGGGATTATAAATAAACAGGAAACCGATGGGATTAACGACGTTTCCAGATTCAACATTACCTCCTCCTTTTCCTCTCATCATCTCTCACGATCAGTCACATTCATTCTCGAATAATCATCATTGAATATTTACTCTATTACCCAAAAGTATTTTATAGATCCTTGCATGGCGCGCATGATAAACAGAAGAACAAAATCGAAATTGGGAGAAGAAAAGAATCGAGATAGATTGGGAGATGAAAAATAGGAAGAAGAAAAACAACATTATTCCTCCAAATTGTTTCTCAAAGAAGAATGTAGAAGAACAAAATCGAGATGGATTGGGAGAGATTAAAAACAAGAAGAAGAAAAACAGCATTATTCCTCCAAATTGTTTTTCAAAGAAGAACATACAATAAAGATGAAAAACAGGTAGACTAAAATAATAAAGAGTAGAAACTAAGAGATGGAATCAAACCTGATGAGGAATCGAGATGCCAGAGGAAGTCGCCGCTGCAGTTGGAATCGCCACTGCCGTTCGCAATCTTCGCTGTTGTTGGGGGGGATTGGGGGGAACTCGTGCGTCGGAGGGGGGGTTGGGGGTTTAGTGATGTTTAGATTTTAGGGGTTTAATTTAGGGGTAATTTACGTTTTTCTTAATTTTATTATAAAAACTTTGATTTTTTAAGTTTTATTTCAAACTTTAATTTTAAAAAAATCTAAAGTAAACTAAAAATTATCCATTTAGGGTCCGCTTTTTATAGGCAGTCTCTACTTTATCTTTTTAGGGACGATTTTTTCATAGGTCGTCCTTAGTTATTTCTCTCCATAAAATTATCAAAATATTTAAGGACGGCTTACTAAAAAGACGTCTCTAATTTTCAAGATCGACGACGGTTTATCGGAGAGCCGTTGCCAACCATTAACGAAAAAATCAAAATTAGAGACGGCTTTTGCAAGCCGTCTCGTCGCTAGCATCGTGGAATTTTCACGAAATCCTTTTTTCAGATTTAGAGATGGTCAGAATCCGTAAATTTGTCCCTACAAGTCTGTTTTCTTGTAGTGTGATAGGGTATAACATTCACTGGATTAGAATTTGGTAATAGATGGATATGATGGTCTCTTTCCCTTTGTGGTGGTAATCTCTCTGGAGATTCAAATATATCATTAAATTTATGAATGATTGGAGTGAGTGTAAATGGATATGTAAATGTAAATAATTAGGGTTAGTGTTAGGGTTAATAGAAATTAACAAAAATTAACAAAAATTAGTAAAAAATAGTAAAAATAAGTATATATACATATTTAGATGTTGTTAGGGTTAGAAGTTAGGGTTAAAAGTAAGAGTTAGAAGTTAGAAGTTAGGGTTAAAAGAAGTTAGATTATAGTGTTATAGATATTATAAATTAAAAAAAATTTAAAGTTAGATTATTGTTAGATAATTATAAAAATTTAAATTATAAAAATTATAAATTGAAGTTATTTTAGATATTTTTAATTTTAAAGTTAAAAAATAAATTTAAAGAAGGTATTTTAATTTTTAAAGTTAAAATTTCAATTATAAAAGTTATTTTAAATTATAAATCCTATAAAGTAAAAAATCAACAACTAGTGATTTTTTAAAAAATATAAAAAATAACAATTTCTAATTTGAACTTTAGTAGGTCAGAGTTAGTCTAATTTAATAAATTCAAATTCTAAAATTCAATTTAATAAATTAAATATTTTAAAACTTATAAAATAAGTTTATTTTAAATTAAAAAAAATAGAAGAAGTTATAAATTAAAGTAATTTTAGATATTTAAATTTGAAAGTGAAAAATTAAATTTAAGTTATTTGAAGTTATTTTAAATTATAAATCCTAAAAAATGAAAAAATGAACAACTAGTGATTTTTTTAAAAATTATTAAAAATTAATAACAACTAGTGATTTTAATAAATTGTAATATTAACTTTTAAATTTTAAACTAAGTTAAATTGTAATATCCCCAAAAGTATAAACTAAGTTAAGTCATTTTAAAGTTATTTCCTAAAATATTTTAAATGTTATTTTATAGTTATTTCCCAAAAGATTTCCCAAAAGTATAAATTGTGTTAAATTAAGTTATTTTATAGTTATTTCCCCAAATCGACTTTCCCCAAATCAAAACCCCCAAAACCCCAAATCGATTTCCCCAAATCAAAAACCCCAAATCGTTCTTGAAGTTAAAACTCTCCAAATCCGCCGACGATCCCTCCAGTCCGCCGACGAGCAACTTCCAGTTCATTCCTGTCCGCCGACGATCGAGCAACTTCCAGGTAAGTTGTTATCTATCTCCATATTATCGATTTCGAACCTTCCATTAGGATCTTCCCAAATACATGACCTGCTAATTCATTAATGTCAATTTTCAAATCATATGGAAAACAAATACCTCCTGACAAATAAATTATATTATTCCACGTTCGTATGATCATGTGTTTGTAAATCCTTATCTGTGTATTGACTCTCACTTAGCTGAAGTTCGTCTAAGAATATTAATTATTTAGGCACCTAAACTGATTCGATGATGACGAAAATATGTTATATGTTGTTGGAATTTTAAATAACTCTATTTCCCACTTCATTATTTAAGCCAATGATCTGTTTGGAATTTTAGAAGAATGAAATTCAGATTTGACCATTAAATTTCAAGTTTGCTAAAATATTTTCATTTAAATGAAAACTAAAGTAATATTTTCATAAAATATCTTATCCCTGCTTATATGTATGAAAACTAAAGTAAAATTGTAATACGATTTCATGTTACTCATCCTACTATGCCAAAATAATATAGTTTATTTGTATATAGAAAATTAGGCTAGTCATTAAGAGGTTACCACTAAGTTTCCGTGTTCCGGAACTTCTAAATCCATCCTGCAGTAATAAACACTGGATTATAACCCAGCCTTTCAAAGGATTATAACCCGGCTCGGCTCGTTTAGACTCGGGCTCGCGAGATTATCTTTAAATAATGTTTATTTTAAAACTTTAAATGAGATTATCTTTCTTCAGGTTTATGTATTTTTTAAAGAAAAAAGTACGAAACAAGGCTTTCGTTGAAGGGTCTATTGCTGAAGAAATAGAAAACTTTACTTCAATGTATTTCGATGATAACTTTCAAACAAAATATAATAAAAAATCTCGAAACTTTGATGGAGGTGCAGTTGAACCGGTTGGTCATTTATCCATATTTTCACATCCTGGTTGTGCTCTTGATGGTGGTAAAAAACGATACTTAGATGACAAAAAGTACCTTGCTTCAATTACATATCTACTACTTAATTGTGATGAAGTCGTACCATATTTAAGGGAGTTTGAGGAACAATATGTGAACCTTAGTGATGAGGAACTTCATTAAAAAACAGATTTTTTATTCTATGGTTGGTTCAATAACCATTTGAAACCGATAGAAGAAGATAAGCATTTGCGTGTTCTCTCAAGGACCAAATCGAGAAGTGACATGCTACAAGACTTACATTACCAATGGATTTAGTCATTTAGATTTCACATATAGAATGAGGATATTTTAAAAAAAAACTCAAAACTCTGGAGTGATGATAAAGGGAAGTGCATACGAAGGTCTACAGGAAAATAACTACTATGGAGTTCTTCTTGATATTATTGAATTGGATTTCCTTGAAGATATGACTCGAGTAGTTATGTTCAAATGTGATTGGTACGACATCCACAAAGGAATGAAAATTGACCATTTGAAAAATGTTTCGATTAACATACATACTAAACTTAGAGCGTATGAACCCTTTGTTCTATCTCAACAAGCAGAGCAAGTTTTTTACGCACCAAATGTCTCCCAAAAGAATAAAGATTGGCAAACTGTCATCCGAACAAAAGCTAGAGATCGTTTTGACATTCCAGAGGAAGAGGGAGATACATATCAAGATGACTTTAATGAGTTCCCTTTAAATCTTGATGATAATAACATTGATAATATATCTCTAAATGTGGATGACTCGTTTGATGTTGTTTCATTCGAACCTGAACCCACTTTACATGAAGAGAGTGAGAGTTATGTCGAAGATGAAACAGAAAATTTCAATTCTGAAGATGAATGTTCTATATGATTCACCTGAGTGAGTTATATGTTTTATAATTTCATTTTATTTATTCCTTTAGAAAATAAACGAACAAACAACGAACGATCACAACTTGCAAGAATAGAGAAAAAAATCGTAGAGGACCGCTTCGATGAAGAATATCGAAGAAAATGGACAAAAGAACTAAGGCAACCAAATCACTACAAAAAAAAGGACCTTGTATGACGGTCTTTAAATGGCGGAAATCCGTCATCAATAATTCAGTTGTTTAGATGGCGGATGTCCGCCATCTATTCTTTGAGTCCGCCGAGGAAAAGTTTTGGCTCGACGGCGGTTCAAATTTATTTTCGATGGCGGTGTTTAGATGGCGGAAATCCGCCATCTAAACTATCCCGTCCAAAATTTTGATTCCCCCCCAATATTCAGCCCGATTACCTGATTAAATTGACTTAACATGGCGGACATCCACCATGTTAAGTTTTCGGGGATTCGGGCGGAAAAAGCCCGCCCAAATTTCGATTGGGCGGACTTTCACTTTAGTCCGGGCGAAACTTAATGTACCTTAATAAAAACTTACATGACTTTCCACCATGTAAGGTTTGGGGTTTAATAAAAACCCTCTTCTCAAATCGACAGACTGCTTTCTCAAATCTTTTTTCCTCTCTCACGTCGATCGCCGACCGCCGCTTGCCTTGCGTTCCAGCCTCCGTTCTCTCCGTCGACTGCTCGCCTGCTCTTGTCTCCGGTAGCCGCCGCTTCCGCCGTGACTCGCCCTCGCCGTGACTCATAGGGTTAGTAATAGTTATCATGTATTTTCTTTCTTCATAGGGTTAGTAAATTAAAGTTTTTTTATTCACTATTATATTTCATCACAGATCTTCATCCATTGTTGTTTTTGTGCATCACGCAAGGTAAATTTCTTTCTTTCTATTTCATCCAATTAATTTTTTCATTGTTTCTTTGTTCGACAAACCATTGTTTTCATTGTTTCATCCATTCTTTCTATCTTAAATCGACAGACCATTGTTTTAATTTAATTATGAATGTATGAATATATTTTACTTGAATGGGATGAATTTTATTTGATTGAAACTGACGAATGAATGGGATGAATATATGTTTATTATGGGATGAATATTTTTATTATGAATGGGATGAATATGTTTTTTTTAATCTATAGAGGTGTTTATTTCAATGCAATGTTGCTGGAATGTTGCTGGAATTTATAGAGGTGTTTAAAAAAAAAGGCAATTGCAATGTTGTTGGAATGTATAGTTTATTAAAACCAAGTAAATCGACAATGCAATGTTTACGTTTATGAAATGTAATGCTTATTTGGTTTTAATTTTTTTATAGTTTATTTCGATTTTGTAATGCAATGTTTATGTTTAGTTTAGGAAATGAAATGAAATGCTTATTATGCTGGAATGATTTATGTTTGTTAATTTAGGGTATGTTTATGATTTATGCTGGAATGATTCGTTAATTAAAAAATCTTACTAATATGATATGTTAATTAAAAATCTTACTAATATTTTGTCAATTATTGTTTAATATGTTTAATTTCTAAACAATCATTTAATATTACTATTTGTACATAATATAAATAACTAATCAATTACCTAAATAATTATTTAATTACCGTTTCTTAATATTTTAAAATTAAAATAATTAGTTATTTAAATAATTAAAATACTGTTTTTAAATAATTAAATTATATAATGTTTTTAAATAGTTAAATAATTAATGTTTTTAATGTTTTAAATTAATCAATTAATTATTTAATACTTTTAAATGTTTTTAAATAATTAAATAATTTACTAACTAGTTTAATTTTTTTTTTGAAGCAAAAAGTAGTTAAAATTTTTAAATCTCCCAATTATTTTAAAAATTGGTTTATATAATTTAAATAATTATTTAATTAAGAATTTAAATAATTGTTTTTAATTAGTTTAAATAATTTGTTAATTAATTATTTAATTTGATGTTTTCTAATAATTTAAATAAATAATGAATTATTTTTTGTTTTTAAATAAGTAAATAAATATTTGGAATAATTAATTATTTTATGTTTTTAAATAATTTAAAAATTATGTGAATTAATTATTGTGTATTTGACTTGTTATAGGTTTTCTAAAATCGAGATTTCGTAAGTTTTGGATTGAAGTAAAAACCAATTTTTCGGTAAAAAATTAAATATATTTATTTAGTCAACTAAATTTTAAATTATTAAATTTATTGTAAAATCATAAATTATCATTTTAATTGTCAATTGAAATAACAATTAGTATATTAAATTATTATTTGGCATGAAATTAACAATTGAATTATTAAATTGAATATTAATTAATAAATTTGCATGAAATGATTTGAATAATTTGTTAATAATGAAATATTTAATCATTTTATTTTAAAACTATTTAATTAATGTTAAAACAATTTAATTAATTAATTTGCATGAAATTATACATTAGTTAATTAACAATTATTAAATTGAAATAATAATGATTAATTTGAATGAAATTAAAAATTTGTTAATTAATTAGTAATTATTAAATTGAAATAATAATGATTAATTTGCATGAAATTATAGAAATCATAATGAATAATTATTAAATTGAATGATTTTAAATTGAAATAATAATCATTAATTTGCCATGAAATGATTAATTAATTATTTGTTTAAAAAATATTAAATTAATTGATTTATAATTTATAATTTTTTTTTAGATTTTAAAAATGCCACGTAGGGTGAAGCAATTACCTCGTAGGAGAGCTCTACCACCCAATCCCCAAGATGCTTTCCGTTTTTATCTCCCGGTTCATTCTGCACCAGCACCAGTACGTCCAGCACCGACACCTGTTCGTCCTGCATCGGCTCTTCCCGCACCGCCAGCACCTGTACATCCAGCACCGGCCCCTCCAGTTCCGCAACCAGCAACTCCGAAGAAAGTCGTTTATGAAACGGATTCAGAATAGTCAATTAGACCTTTAATTAGATAGATTTTCCAAAAAAAAATTGAACTTAATATTAATTGAATTATAATTAATATTGTAATAGTCAATTAAGTTTTATCTAATTAATTATAATTCGATAAAAATTTAATTTTTTAGGATAATGTCGAACATCATGAAAGTACCCGATAAAGTTTGAATGAGTTTAGATCGATTTTCAAAAGAATACGGTGAAGGGTTAACATCTTTCACTAATTTCGCCATTTCGAATTCGACTCACCCAGAAGGTTATTTACCTTGTCCATGCTCGTCCTGCATGAATAGTGAAGTGATTTCTATAAAGGAGATGAGGAAGCATGTTTTCATAAATGGTTGGTTGAAACATTACGACGTTTGGACGCGTCACGAAGAGTTACCGAGTAGATATGGTGAGAAAAAAGTGAAACGACAAGAGACAGTGCCGGAAACTGGTAACGATATGATTGGATTGATTCGTGCGGTTTATGGAGAACATGTAGTCGAGAATACAGTCGACAAAGAATTTCTCGAAACAAAACCTCTAGAATACGAGCCTGTCCATGAAGATCCAATCGATGTAGATCCAGTTGACCATCATACGTCGTGCTATTCCAAATGGGGAGTCGACCATTCTGAAAACCATGTACCATGCGAAATCGGTGGTTCGTGACCTGGGACTCATTTATACGAAAATCGATGCATGTCGCAACGATTGTATTTTTTATCAAAATGAGTATGCAGACGCATAAACTTGCCCGAATTGTGGAACGTGTAGGTGAGTCGTCGAAGGCGTTCAGAAAAATAAACGTGTTCCTGCGAAATGTCTTCGTTACTTTCCGTTGATTCCACGTTTGAAGAGATTGTATTTGTGTTCCAAAATTTCTGAAGAAATGATATGACACCATTCCAAACGTTAAGACGACGGATTTCTTCGGCATCCAGCTGATTCTTTACAATGGAAGAAATTTAACGAGGTTCATCCCAAATTTGCATACGAACCTCGTAATGTGGGACTTGGTTTAGCAACTGATGGATTCAACCCGTTCAGTCAGCAATCTCTATCTCATAGTATTTGGCCAGTGATAGTTATACCGTACAACCTTCTACCTTGGATGTGTATGAAGCAATCGAATTTCAGGTTGTCTCTACTAATTTCCGGTCCGTCAGCTTCAGGGAATGATATCGATGTCTATCTTCAACCGCTTATTGATGAACTGAAGATTTTATGGGCAGATGGTGTTACAACTTTTGATGTGCGTACGCAGAAATCTTTTAAGATGTTTGCATCATTTCTGTGGACGATACATGATTATCCAGGATATGGTGATATATAAGGGTGGAGCACTAAAGAAAAGTTAGCCTGTGCAGTATGTAAGAATGACACTGAAAGTATTCGTTTAGAGCATGGAAAGAAAGTTTTATGGGACATCTTCGATTTTTAGATATGAAACATTATTACATGAGCGATAAGAAAAGTTTCAATAATCAGATCGAAACTAGAGTCGTCCCGAAACGTCTGACGGGTTCCGAAATATATAGTCAAATTTATCCTTTTCGAGATTCTGTAACTTTTGGTAAAACCTCGAACATAACAAAAGATTGTAGACCATCGACGAAAAAAACGAAGAAAATACCATTGTCCAAAGGAAGGGAAAAAATGAGTATTTTTTTCGAATTACCGTATTGGAAGACGTTGCTTGCTTCTACGACATAATATTGATGTTATGCACACCGAAAAGAATGTATGTTATAACATTTTGAACACTATTTTGAAAATGGATGGTAAAACGGAAGATAATTTGAACGCGAGTTTCGATTTACAATCGATGAGAATTCGAAAAGAACATCATCCTATTCGACGGGGAGAAGAATAGGACATTCCGAGTGCGTGTTTCAACTTAACAACAAAAGAAAAGATATTATTTCTGTCAGTGTTTAAATCTCTTCGATTTCCCGATGGATATTGTTCTAACATTTTTAGAAACGTGAAAATGAAAGAGAGGAAATTTATCAGATTGAAAAGTCAAGATTGTCACGTTATAATGCAACAATTACTTTCTATTGCATTACGAAAATCGACAAAACCTATAGTGACTTCGGTTCTCGTTGAACTTTGCGGATATTTCAACGATATTTGTTCGAAGGTTATCGAAATCAAACTTATGGAACGATAGGAGAAAAGAATTATATATACATTATGCAATCTTGAAAAAATCTTTCCTCCGGGTTTTTTTACTGTAATGGTTCATCTGACGGTCCATCTAGCAACCGAAGTGAAAATAGCTGGATCGGTACAATATCGATAGATGTATCCGATAAAGAGGTACATATATTCATATAATTATAAATAAATTTATAATTGATATGTCTTGATCATACAATATATATTCTCATTTTAGGTATCTTCTAACTTTAAAAAATCATGTGACGGTACGTAGTCACCCGGAAGGATCTATTGCGGAAAATTATCTTGTTGAAGAATCAATGACGTTTTGTTCTCGGTTTTTACAAAATGTCGAGACAAAATCAAATCGGCCAGATAGGTATATCGATGGGTTTTTAAATGCACCGACTGATATAACGTTGACTACTTTACAATAGAAACAGTTACATCAATGTATATTGTTTGACCTTAAAACTGTCGAACCATATCGAAAGAAACACTTGAAACAATTGAAAGTTATGTTTCCAAAACGCACGCAGTTTCGTTTGGAAAATTTACACTTTAAACAATTTGCCGAATAGTTTAAGAAACACATGTCCGAACTCCAACAATCCGATACAGAATTAAATTCTATTTCGCGCGGACCAAGTTGTTTTGTTTCCAATTTATAGTGGTTACATTATGAATGGATTAAAATTTCAGACATCAGAATTGACAAATCGTAAATCGACGCAAAATAACGGCATTTTTCTTTCGATTACAACATCAACGTACGCTAAATCTCCAAATGATGCTCCGTTGGTAGCAGAAATTGAATATCATGGATTATTAAAAAATGTTTTCGAAATTTGCTACGGTCACACGAATAAATATTATCTGTTTGAATGTAAGTGGTATGATCCTGGAAAAGCAGGTACAAAAGTCGATGATTTTGGTGTCGTTTCAGTGAACACGTCACGAAGAAAATTTGGAAAGGAACCTTTCATTTTGGCAAATCAGGCTCAACAATGTTTCTACATTCAAGATCCTGTAGAATCTGAATGGAGTTCCGTCCTAAAAATACCAAATAGAGATATTTTCGATGTCGATAATGATGATTGTTGTAATTAAATTATGAAGTATTAATATAATTTAATATTTTGAATGTAATATCATGTTGATTGTAAATATTTCTTTTTTTCAGTAAAAAATGAATCAACTTCTTGCAATCGTCGAACGATATGAACGACTAAACCGGATTCAACGTAGTTTCTAAAAAACATAGATTATTATTGTCGTGTTTTTGCTTGTTTCCGTTGCGGAGTCAACGGTCATCATTTTCACGATTGTCCAAAAATATGGTCGAGAAATCCTTAAACAATAGAAACCGGTCAGATTTTAGTGTTAGAATACGAAGCTAGAGTGTTGAATGATTGTGGATGCACACATTCATTCAAAATCGAACACAACTCTTCTCAGGACGACTTCGAAGATTTGTTGTGTGTAATAATAAAGAATGTTTGGTTGTTGTGTCAGACTAAGACCCCATATACGGGTGTCTGGATATGTATTTAAATTAACTAATTTTATTTTAAAATTTTAATATTTCAGATTATGTTTACTTTTTTCGTTTTGATCGGTATGATAACACCTTTCATGGCATTGGCGATGGTTACATCCCGTTGCTTTTTTGAAGAGTCAAGCTCAAGTGGTCAGTTTATTTTTCATATTTTAAATATTATCATGATTTTTATTAAATATTAAATCTTAAATATATAAATTAATTAGATGCGAGGCCATCCACATCGAATGTGTCTCCAAAGAAGAAGGGTCGTGGTCGCACAAAAGACCACCCCAATAACCATCCTGAAAAAGATACAAAATGAAAGGTTATGTTCGACAACACTAACCAAGCGACCGATGAAATCGTACGGAAATTAACTGCACGAATGACTCTTTTAACAAAAGACCATACTTTCTTCCCGTACGACATTGAGTGGCGTCATCAACCGCAACAAAATTTTCAGGACACATTGAAAATATTAACTGTAAGTATATATTTCTTTTATAATATTTATTAATTTTTCAAAACTTAAGTTTTGAATATATAGGCTGAATATGATTTGAGTGAAAGCAAAGCGGCACAAACTTATATCAATGGTAGGTTGAACAAACTCTGGAGAAGCAACCATAATTTTTTGGTTAAAACTTATGGCTCGGATCCTAATTATATGAGTGAAGAAGATATTTTAGCGACTCTTCCGTCGTATGTCAGCAATCCTCAATTTCTGAATAAATTGAGACAACATCGATCAGAAAAAGGACAGGTACGTATATGTATATATATTTTTTATATTAATAAATTTAAAACTTATTATTTTTTATAATTTCAGAAAATTTCAAAGATAAATACCGACAACCGAGTAAACATCACGATGGTTCAAAAGGATTAGCACAACGACGTCATGAATTGGTAATTTATTCATAATTTATATCTAATTTATTTATATTTTAATGAATTATGTGAATATAGATGCAACAAGGAAGGAGTGAAGTCGAAGCTTGGTCCGATACTTTAAAAATGAAATATAAGGGAAGCGATAAAGTTCTAAATCTTTTTTTAAAATTATTTATATTTTATAATTTTTATTATCATTGTTTGATTTTTTTATTTTTTCAGTTTGAAGCCATTAAATTTATCAAAAGTCAAAAAACAAAATCGTAGGTTAAATCTGAAACAATGACTCCAATTGTTAGTTCCATTGATTCTTTTATACATATTTCGCATTTAATGTTTATTTAATTTTATAATACAGCAATTTATCGAAGCGACGGTAAACAAGACTTTTGGAAAAAATAAAAAGAATAGGATAATAGGAATTGGAGAAGCTGCCAGTATGGTGAGCACAACGAACGAAAGATGGGCTTCTCCAAATTGGAAAGGAAAAGAGTCTGTCTCCGAAAATACGACTACTGATACAGCACCAGATGCAGTTTGGTCGGAAAAATTCAAGGAATTGGAGGTATTTTAAATATATTTCAATAATTTTGTTGATTATCGAACTCATTTTTGTTTTTATTTTCAGAACAAGTGTAACACGAGTCAGAAAGACGTGTCCAAATACAAGATGAAGTTCAATTCCATGAAATCTTACATCAAAAAGCTCAATAAAACTTTGAAGACTTCCGGACTCGACTTGACGCAAATGACTTCCACTTCAAAGTTTAGCATACGTCTGCATCAGAATCAGATATTTCGGATTTTGATTTAGAAGACTCGCTCTCAGACGAGTGCTGATTAAAAAATTTACATTTGATTTTTCAAACTTCGAATATTTAACGATTTTGTAATTTAGTTTATTTTTAATAAAATTTAACGATTTCAAATTCAATTTAAAAATAACATTCTCAAATATCGATTTCTAATTCCAAAAACAACGATTCGAACGTTAAATATAGAAGCCTGCTTAAAAAAAAAAGCAAACATTGTATGGCTGATTTCCGTCATCCATACACTTTTACTAAGGTTTAGATGGCGGAAATCCGCCATCTAAATATAGGCACAATCGCCTAAGTTAGGGAACCGCCTGATGTACTTATGATGGCGGAAATCAGCCATCTAATGTTACAAAGATAGTTGGTGGACATCCGTCATCAATAAAATTAACCGTCATCAATGAATTGACGCCAAACTTTTTCCGCGTCATATTTTAGATTGCGGATTTCCGTCATCTAAAAATTTTCAGTTCCCGCGAAAATTTTCATATTACCATCTATACATTTTTTGGTGGAAAATGGGGATGAATAATAGATGGCGGTTATGGGATTTTAATAGCGGTCTTTAGATGACGGATTTCCGCCGACTATCACTTTAGATGGCGGAAATCCGTCATCTAAAGACCGCCATATAAGGTCTTATTTCTTGTAGTGGATGCACCAACTCTCGCCACTATTGTTACAGAGCGGGTGAGTGTTTTCATTATAATTCATTATTTAATTCATTATATTATTTAATTTGATTGTTTTTTTATAGGACTTTTACAAACAATGTAAGAATTCAAATAAGAATATTAGTAAAATGTAACATAACGTCATCTTTAACTAAATGGACTTCTTGGAAAGAAGAGGAAAAGGAAAATCTTTTCGTTAAATTTTTGGTATGACTTATTTATTTATTTGTCATTTTTTTCATATGTTATTTTTTTGTCTTTATGTAGTGCTATTTCTCATTTCAAAACATTCAATTGGCTGTGAATATTTTGATAACTATGTACAACTAAATTATACATGTTGGTTGTATAAAGCGAGACAAGAGGCAAAGAAATTGGCCAAAGTTGATAAACTCACCAGATCTTGCGCTAGATTTCCACCGATATACCTTTCTGCGGAAGTATGAAGTGAAATGATAGAAATTTGGTTAAAGGAAGATTGACAAAAAAGATCTAAAAAAGCATAAGAAAATAGGACAAACAATCCAGATTACATGCCATACACGGGTGGATCTTGTTCAGTTGCGACCACTCAGAAAGAATGATAAAAAAACATTTCTTTTATATATTTTACGTTTATCATTCTAATTTTTTTGTGTATGACAATCAGAATGAAAAAGCTGGTCATGAAGCCGGTTACTGTGAGGTTTATAAAAAAACACATAGTTTGGCTAAGACAAACGACTGGGCTCATCCAAAGGGAGGATGCTTCATTGTAAGAAACTTCGTTAGAAACGCTTCGTTTTAAGATATTTAAGTCATATTATCTATTTATTATTGATTTTCATTTACCGATTACCAACATTAAATGGTCGAACCATTTCCGTGACCAAAAATCAGTAGCCATCAGACCTACAGCCACGGCTAGGGTTGCAACTCGAGCCTACCGAACCTAATACCTAAGTTCGTTTAAATAAACGAGCCTACTCTTGGGTTTGAGTTCGGTTCGTTCAATAATTGAACCAAACCTAACCGAACCCGAACCGAACCGATTAGTTCGTCGAATAATGAATTTTTTACATCATCCTAAAAATAAACATTAAAAAAAATAAACACGTCAATCTGACCGTCTTTGAAAAAAAAACAATAAAAAAAACATTGTTTATAGTCTATTTTCTTTTGTTGAATTAATCTTTAGTCATCTTTTCTTTTTGTTGATTAAAAATCAGCATTAATATACTATATTAATGAAAAATTGCAAAAATATATATAAGTTATGAAATATATAATATAAATTTATAATAAAAAATTATATAATATAAGTTTATAATATAAATATAAAATAATAAAAATATTAAACGAACCGAACCGTTCATCGAACCTCAATCAAGGTTTGAGTTCGGTTCGTTTAATTAAACGAATCTATTTTAAGGTTTGGGTTCTGTTCGTTTAATAACCGAACCGGACCGAACCCGAACCGAACTCGAAATGAACCGAATAGTTCGTCGAATACCGAACTTTTATTGCAACGTTAGCCACGGCACCTCCCGTGGCTAAATCAAGATTTTGTCATTTAGCCAATGAACTTGGCTGTGGCTGTTTCCCTGTTTTCTTGCAGTGGTGGCAGCTACAAGGCATTTTAACTGTCCAATAGATAATGGGTCTTCAGAAATCCAAGGACATCCATCCCATAGTATTGTTTCCCAACCCATCTCAAATTTTATCCGTATTTTAGCAAAATCAAATGTGACAAGGCTTAGGGTTTTCAGCCCTTGAATACCAATTACCATGTTTGAGTCAACCATTGGTAATAGAAAAATATCCATTTTTATTGCAGTCCCTTGGATTTTAATCTCGACATCCTTACATACCTTATCACATACTAATTTCTCCCCACTATCCGTTGATACCTTAAAAGGTACGATGACATGTATAATTAATTTTAGGGCAGGAGCAACTTCTACTTGTATAAAATTATGGGTGGATCCGGTATCTATTAGAACACTTACACACTGACATTTTATGTACTCATTTAGCGTACGTAGTAGTGTTGGAGTTTATATATGTGAACTTCAAACACATGAAAACTGATTTTTTTGTGGCCTTGGTATTTTTTTAATGTTTTAAAAATTAATCACGATAAATAAATAAATAAAGTAGTCACTGATTTTTACGTGGTTAATTTTTTAAAAATTTAACCTATTTTTCGATTATCAAAAATAGCCACTACGAGAAATCATTTCCGTGCTAAAAAACCTAGCTACCACATCTACGTCCATGATATGTACTTCCTGTGGCCACTTATCTTGACCGTGACTATGTTTTCTTATAGTGAAAGCGAGGGTCCTAAATCCTAATCAAGGGTTAATAATTAGTGAATGAGTGAACAACTAGTCAAAGAGTGATTGAGAACCCCTCATCAAATATATTATGATATTTTATCCAAACAGTTAATTGAACTGACATAACTATTTTCGAACATGATAAGTATTGAAATCTTTTTTTTATAAGTTATAACGATAAGTAAATAAAAAATTAAAATATACTGAAATCTTAAACCTTCAACCATTTAAATAATGACAATTGAAATCTAATTCAAGTACTGAAATAGTGTTTGGTATGTTGGAAAGTAGGAAAAAAGTACAAGTTCTTAATTACATGTTTCTACATACCAACTTCCATTTAATTGACTCACAAGTTACAACCGTCAATTGGGTTTTTAACTATTTAAACCATTTATTATTTGATCTGACCAACCAACTAATTTTTTTGTAAGCTCAGCTAATTATAAAGAAATCCGGCTATAAATATGGATATGATCACATTTCATTTTTCACACAATCACAAATCAGTTTGGAAACAAAATTAGTACGTTTAATTAAGATTTGATGGCTTGTCGCACTAAAGTTTTTGTTCTTGTCGTGTTTTGTCTGCTCGTAGTATCCATTCTTTTTGCCGCCACCACCACTGCTAATGACGTGGCTACTGAAAGAAAAGAAGAGACTAACTATGTAGCAGGTAAGTGTCGTCGATCTTGTGTGTTTACTTCTTATAGACTATAGAAACTATTCTGGCGAGATATCATTTATTCTACTGTTAATTTTTCATCTTACACATCTTATGAGATCAGATATGGAAAAAAAAAGACAGTCAAGATCAAATATCTTACATATCAGTATTTGTTTAATAAATTCCTTCCCGGTGTATGCAGATGTTAACACTGGTGTTGAAAAGGATCTGAAAGAGCATACCATAGGGCTCATTGGTGAAGTAGCAAAAGATTTAGATATGAAAACCCTTGAAGATGAGAAACACAAGCGGCGTTATGGACGTGGTCATTATGGTATCTATAACGATGGCAATAACGGTGCCCATAACGGCAATCACCACTGCTATTATCCCCATTGCTGAGTGAAGATTGAAGAGTGTATCGATCAAATTAAATAAATAATTGTGGGAGTGAGTGTTAATAAATTTGAAATAAAAATTGGCATGATATATAAGTATAGAACAAAGATCAGAGAAGCCTTTTCTAAAGAAGCTCAAAAATGTCCCTACATCCTGACCGTTTATTCCATTGTGAGATAGATGATGGATTTATAACCATTCATGAGTGTAATGAGTTTTTTGTGTCTAATGTGTGTAGGGAGTGTCATAGAGAGTACGATGTATCTCCTGACATATCTATGGTAAAGTTTGTTTGTCATAAAAAGTACGATGAAGGGATTTCTGATTAACGGACGGAAAAAAAAGAAAATAAAAATACGTACAAATGTAAGGATATGTTTCCAACGAGGAGAACAAATAAATGGTTTCCACTGATGATTTGAAAAAAAATTTAAGGACGACGATGAAGAAATGAAAAGGAGAGTGATAGAGTGAAGTGAAAGTAACGTGAGATGGAAAAAAAGTTGAAGAAGAAGGAAACGTACGACGAGGACGCATTGTGTAAGAAGACATGTAGTGAAGGTACAAGGTAGGTGGAAAAAGAAGAAGATAAGTGTGTAGGTGGTGTAAGAGAAATATTAGTCTCATGAAGATTTGTGCCCAAAATTGATTATAATAGTAATAGATGAGTGGACGGTCAAGATGATGAAAATAAAAATCGAACGTCTCAGCCTGGGTAGGCGTTTGTGAGCTCACCCTAGATTGAACTTCTCTGAGATTTTCTGTATAAGTATAATAAGTGATTTAATAAAGGTCAATATTGTAAATACTTTGAGAAGAATGGAGATTTTCATTTAATGATTTTATTTTAATTACTAAAACACCAATTAAAATACTAAAGTAATAAATAATAGTAAACTGAAAACATGAGTACATGATTGCAAATTTTTGATTTTTTTTAATCTAATTGTCTGAAGAATGAAGAGTAAAGATTGAATCGATCTAAAGATTTTTTTTTCTTCCCGGCACGAACCGAACCAAAAGCCCTAGCCGTCGTGATTCGTCGTCGTTCACTCATCGGCGTAGTCGTGCAGTTCCAGTAATTTTTTCTCGTTTTTCATTTCCGATCTTCTTTTTGTTCTCGATTGTGTAGTTTATTTGAAATTTGGATCCTGATTCGATCATTTCCTCTCCTCATTCAAAAAGGAAATACCGAGTATGGATGGAGATACGAAGGAATCGGCAGCACTGCTATCCTGCGTTCGTTGCGGCAAGACTGCTCAACTTCAGTAAGTAACCAACTGTATCAAGTATCATTGAATGGATTGGTGTTTTCTTCATTTCATACGTTAGGTTGGTTTAATGTAATATTGATTCGTGAATGATCATTGGTCATTGACTGACTGACTCATTATCTCAATAATAAGATTATTTTGCTTTCCTGCTTCTATTTTATAACGTTCAAAGTTCTTGAGTGATTGAAAAATCTCCATGATATCATTAAGCCGTTTAGGTTTCATTTGACCCATTGACTTCCTAAATCTTAATATGATAAATTCATTTATACTAAATCATTTGAAACTTGAATGACAGAATCGAACATTTTTAAAATTACTGACCCAAATTCCCATTATTATATACTGATAAATCAGATATAATAAGGGACTATTATGTAATTAGTTTAATTACTTTTATAACTTTTTTTAGCTAGGAATAATTCTAGAACTTTCTAATTGGATAAGATTTTGTTAAATCCTAATCCTCCTAAATTGTATATAAGTGAATTAATAACAGTTTAGGAGGGATCAATCACTTGTTCTCCCCCATTTTTCAATCGCATTCAGATCATAACACACATATGGTATCAGTCGCTGGATTTGAATTCAAGTGTTGTTGCTGATCGGGGAGGTTTGTTGCTGATCCATCTTTCCGGCTGTTGCTGATCAAATTCAGCTGCGCGATCATGGCAGATTCCGGTAAAGATGTGGTAAATGCCGCTCGGGATGATTTGAAGATTCCAACGAAAGTTGTGATTATCAAGTCTCCCAAGACTGTTGCATTGGATCGAGGCAATTATTTTGCCTGGAGGACGCAGTTCCTTGGGGCTTTGAGAGGTAATGGGCTCATTCCTTACCATAATTCTCGGAGAAGTAGAATTGAGCACGCCGGTGGCTGTCCAGTAAGATCAATTAATTTTGGGCTGGATACTCTCTTCACTCACGGCGTCGGTGGTGACAGAAGTTTCAAATTGTGAAACCTCATCAGGCTGTTGGAAGATTCTTCAAGAAGAATTCGCATCTTCCTCGCGCTCACAGATTCTTGCAATCAATCAAAAGTTGCAAAATCTCAAGAAGGGAGGTAAAAGTTTTACTGAATATATTGCTGAAATTAATATGCTTGTGGAAGGATTGTCAATTGCTGGAAAGAAAATAGATGATGCAGATCTGGTACTTCTAGTGGTGGCTGGATTAGGAGACGAGTATGAATCATTGATTCAAAACATTACAACAAGGATAGATGATATTACATATAGAGAGGTAAAAATAATGTTCATGGATGTAGAGATCAGAAAATCTAGATCCAATGTAGCAAACCCTCTGAGCATTAATGTTGTTGAGACAGAAAAAGTTCAGAAGCAAGGGAAGGTGAAACTCAGCACTATTCCATGTCAGATTTGCTCTGAAAAACATGGTGCACTGAACTGTTACAATAGGCTGAACATCATCAAATATCCTCCAACACACAATAGAGTACTATCACCTAACGGCCTACTGGCAAGATGTTCGTTAATACTGCATATAAAGGTTCTGGATCTATTTGGTACCTTGAAACAGGTACTGTTGATGAGCCTACTGTGAATTTGGTAGCAATGCAGAAGGAAGCTCATCTCTGGTATGCAGATTCAGGAGCTACGGATCATGTTACAAAAGTTCAGCAAAATATTCAGCAATCTGTGGAGTGTGATAAGGCCATCAACACAACAGATGGAAGGCTTATGAAGTTCACTCACTATGGTAATTCTAATTTTTCAGTAAATAATAGAATGTTTAAATTGGAACAGCTTCTTTATGTTCCATCAACATCCAAGAACTTAATCTCTGTCAAGAAGTTCTGTATTGATAACAGGGTTTCTATGGAATTTGATCCACAGAAGGTGACAGTGAAGGATCTGGTCACAAAAGAAGTGTTGATATCTGGATCTGAAGGAGATGGGTTGTATGAGATCCCTATAAATATAAGGAGTGCTGAACTGCAGGTGGATCATGTGGAGATGGGCAAAAAGGCTAATGCAAGGACCTGACATCTAAGGCTAGGGCATTTACACTCAAGAGCAGTGGAAGACTTAAATAAAATTAAGAAGATTATTGTTACCGATTCTAAAAATATTCATGTACCATGTCAAAATTGTTGTGTAACGAAATCTAAGAAATTAAGTCATTCTAAGAGATCCACTGTTTACAATAATCCACTTGAGCTTGTGTTTGCGGATGTTTGGGGTCCTGCACCTAGGGATTCTTCAGAGGGTTATAAATACTACATAAATTTTGTGGATGCATCCACTAGTTTTAATTGGTTATTTTTTATGAAAAGAAAGTCTGAGGTAGAGGACTGTTTTGTGCAATTTCAGAAATTAGTGGACAGACAGTTTAAACTTAAAATCAAGGCAGTTCAAAGTGATAATGCCAAGGAATTTCTCAAGCTTTCCACTTATCTTAGAAAGAATGGTATAATTCACCGCCTTAGTTGTCCACACACTCATCCTCAAATGGGTAAGGTGGAAAGAAGGCATCGACACATAGTCGATACAGGGCTGGCCATGCTCAATCATGCAAGGATTGAGGATCAATTCTGGGATTATGCATTTATGACTGCTGTTTACATCTATAACAGAAACCCTACAAGTGTCTTGGGAGGAATCTCTCCATATGAAGCACTCAATCATAGGACACCGGAATATTTTAAAATGAGAGTTTTTGGTTCTATTTGTTACCCTAACATGAGGCCCTATAGGGAGGATAAATTGGGTGACAAATCTCATCAATGTGTATTCATGGGATATCCTGCAAATTGTGATGGATATATCATATATATGCATGAACATGGAAGATGGAAGGACAACACTATCAAGAGATGTAGTGTTTCATGAGAATGATTTTCTTTACAAGAAGGGTGTGAATTCAGAAAACACAATGCAGTCAGATCATAGTACAGACGATGAAGAAGAACAAGAAACAGTACAAACATCTGAAACAGAGGTTGCTGAGAGATCAGAAAATGTTTCAGATATTTGTGTTCCCTCTATACCTACAATTCAGACTTATACCAGAAGGGAGAAGGTTCTTCAGCCAACAGAATCTTCACGAGCTGTGGTTCTTTCAGAACATCCCATTGATGCAGTTAATGAGCAACAGGAAGTGGCAGAAGGTTCATTAAGTGATGAAAATATTTCATCATCTTCAGATGAAGAGTATCAGCCT
>LFYR01000893.1:226667-243884 GCA_001185155.1 Zostera marina | reverse complement strand
CAATCAACCAATCCATTTAAAAGAATTTAAAACTCTTTTCTTTCCCCTATTACCCCTCCTTTAATATAAAATTATTTAAACCCAATACCCTCTTTTTAAAACCCTAGATTATTTTTTCTCTCTTTCTCATCTGTCATCTCTTTAAAAAAACTAGACCTCACCTCGCTGGAGCCACCGGAGCTTCCACCTTCGTCCGTTTTTCTCCGCCCATTCTGCTCGCCTACTTGAAGTAAGGTCTTCTTCATTTTTTGATCATTTTTCCCTTCCTTTATACCGTCTAAAAAAGAAAACAAAGTTAGCCGGAATACGGCCTGTTTTGTCGGATTCCGGCCATCCTCTTTTTTTTTGGATTTGATTACTTGGATTTGATTTGCTTAGATGTGTATGTTACTATGTTATACGAAATTACTTGGATATTTATGCCATTATAAGTGTGTGTTTTATTCTATATTTACAGGATTTTTAAAAAAATTATACAAGAGAAAGCGCCCGAGACGGAAAAAGCGCTTTCCGCTTTTTTGAACCATGCTTCCAACATTGATCGAATGATTTCTTATTACCAGAGATGGTAAGGCCTAAGTGAAAAATGGGCAATGTTTTGATGGGGAAGCCAGGGATGTTTTGGAGTTCTGTCTTTCCTTCACAAACCTTAGAGAAGACGACTAAGCTTTTGGTTGTATTAATCTCTAAACTGTGTATAAGGTGAATTCCTCTAAAATAAACCTAATAAAATTTAGGGACTTTGTGTTTGCCTTGAAGAAGATTAGGATAGCATCTGCATACATGAGGTGGGTAATAGATGTGGCTCCATTTACCTAGCCTCTTTTCCCTAAATTATCTTTCTATAAGCCTTCTAAGGGTGTCCATTACAAGGCCAAATAGAATTGGGAAGAGGGTGTCCTCTGTCTAATATCCTGAAGTTTTTGAAAGAGAGGGGGAGGTTGGTAATCCCTCAATCAGGAGTCAGGACTGAAAAAGAAACTGATGATATGGCGTTCCAAAATATTTTCCTTAACAGTGGGAGGCAAAGCCTAATCCCTTTAGTTTGGATTGGATTGCTTCCCATTTAATTGTATTAAATGTCTTCCTTAGATCTGTGCTTAGACAACACCTCTTGGGGGATCTAATTCTACCGTAGTCATATACTATTTCATCAACCAATATTGTGTTGTCAGAGATCACCCACATCCAACGAAAGTTGTTTAGTTTGGGGAGATGAGTTCGACATAGCCCGTGGGAGATAGGTCTGAAATCTCTCATGGTTGTGGCAGTGGGGGTTTCTAGGTATAGGATCCTCTACCCAAAGGACTGCGCCCCCCTAATTGAAAGAGTCAATAAGATGGTAGAGGGGTGGAAAACAAGGTTGTTGTCTCATGCGGGCAGGGTTCAGCTGTATCACTGGGGTATAATGGGCATATTCAATTTCTGGAATATGTCGAGCAGACTCCCGGCGGATACCCTTGAAGAATTGAGATCCATCTCCTACAGATATATGTGGAGTGGGAAGCAAGATGTCCGATGGAACCAGATGACCCTTCCCAAAAAGGAGGGTGGAATGGGACTGAGGTGCTTCAGAGAGTCCGCTGAAGCGGCAAGGATGATAAGGTTGGGTAGAATATGGTCGGCAGATGACTCGATCTGGGCATCATGGATGAGGGGGAGATACGTGGGTGGACGCGCTCTCAGAGATATAGAGAAGCACCCAAACTCGGATTCGGCCCTATGGGCTGAAATCATTGACAAGAAGGATGTGATAGAGGGGAACCTAAAGTGTGATGCTGATTATAATTACACCTGGGTAGGAAAAGGGACTTCCCTGACTTTCAAGAACGCTTGGGACTCCCCGTCAGGAATACTGAGCCAATAGACCACTACGGGGAGGGGGTTTGGACGACTAGTGTAAGGAAATTCAGCATAACACTCTGGAGGGTCAGGTGGTCCAAAATATCCATGAGAGCTGACTGGGCGGGTAGAATGGGAGGGGGGAACACAGACTGCATATTATGTGGGGGGACATGGGAATCACAAGACCATGTCTTCTTCAAGTGCAAGTTCTCCAAGGATCTATGGTCATATATTTTAAATGCAAAACCCAGTTTGATTACGTGTGCAGGTCTATCTTTAGAACAGGTCATGGCACAGGCAAATGCAAGGACAAAGAACTCACCATGCTGGGGACTGACGTGGACGTATACGGCAGCGATAGTATGGGGAATCTGGACTGAAAGGAACAGGAGAGTGCATGAGGACAGACGCACGAGCCCACAGGAGATAGGAAGGAGGACAGTGCAGGATGTGACAGCGACATTCAAGGTGGACAGATATAAAGCAAAAGGTACGAGAAGGGAACAGAGATGGATGGATATATGGACTGGAGGTGCCCAGTTAGCGAGAACGTGAAACTTGCCTTAATTGTTTAATATTTGTTGCTGAGTCTGTAATCTTATTTTAATAGGAACTTGTATTAAGGTAAACAAAAACTGAGGTATGTGGTGGGATGGGGTTCAACTAAAAATAGAACCCTGTCTTGTCAAATACTATGGGGGAACATTAGGTGAATGGAATGACCCAAAAACTCATATTCATATAGAGGTCTATCCCCCAGGGGGTGGACTCTATTATTAAAGTAGAAACGATATGTGGAGTCACTTATGTGTAGTAGACCGAAAGGTAGTGGCAGAGTTTTCCCTTGGCAAAGGAAAAGATGCCTTGGGCACACCAGGGTTTTTACACTCCCCATTGCCTTAGGCCCACTACGTAAGAACGATGAGGCATAGATCGTTCTAGGAAACATCGAGTCAGTTCCCCAAAGGTTGTGAAGGCCCAAACGATCGTAAGATCCGGGGTCGGAACAATGCGGAGGGTGTGGGGTGGATCGCATGTGATCACACCCTTTTTTTTTTATTTCGGAATCTATATTATCAGTTGATTTTGTTTCAAAAAAAAAAGGGGGGTTTCTAGGTATGGTGATTGGTGATAATAATGCTTATCTTTGAAAGATTGGTCTACACATTCCCTAATTTAAGCCAAAATTTGCTAAAGAATTCTGAGTTAAAGACATAAAGTAAAGCCATTTGGAATCTTACAAAAAATCAATGTTTCCTATGTGTATGTGGTTGTGACGTTATGCAATTGAGATTTCCACATACACGCATAAACTAGCTTAAGAGAAATTAATCAAATTATGCAGTTTATTTTAAAAAAAAATTGTACATCCTAGATATGTAATACCTAACAAATATTATAACTACTCAATTAGAATTTAGAGATGTACACCTCTAACTTCAAAATAAATGAGTTATGAGTTCAAATTCTCAAGAAAGTAGTCAAGTACAAACTAAAAACATAGAAAATTTAAGCAAAGTGGGTAAAAACGACGAAGAGGCTTCGACGATGGCTGGACAGCAACAAGAATAGGAGTAATTGAGTAAAAACTTCTAGGATTAAAAATGAAAATGAAACACCTTAATTTTATATCCTAAGATCAAAATTTAACCCTTATAAATAATTCTAATTGGATGGGTCAGTCAGATTCAGACCCGGATCTGACTAAAAATCACATGATCCTAATTATGCTTATAAGCGGCGCTTAAGTGGCCGCATAGGAAACCTTGAAAAAATACTACTAAGAAAAGAAGAAAACCACAGCATGGTAATATTGAAGAAAAAGAAAATTTGAAACAACCAATTAGGATAACAGAAGTGTTATGATTTATATAACGAACTATCTTTTCATGTTTTTCAAATAAAATAAACAATATCAAAAACTGAAAGAAAGAAAATTCTTCAAATATAAAGCATGCAATTACTACAAACTAAAGATAGGAAAAAGCTCTACCGGGAAAGTTAAATCAAAGAGAGTGTGGTTGCCTCCAAATTTGGAAAAAAGAAGTCCACCAGGATGAGTCTGCAAACATATTGCAACTTTAATACTGAACGGAAAATGAACATGGAATCTCAAATGTTCAAGAAAATTGTGAACTTGTGATAATAATCAATAATTCAGTATAAACTTTAAATGACATCATCATCTTACAAGCTGTCAATCTGTGCACAGCTCAATTGCGAAACAATAAATACCTTCTCTTTTCGGCTGTCAATTTGTGTATGTGATCCAATTATAAGGACACCTGGAGGAGTTGCTTCAAGATTAACTTTCAATCTTGTATATGAATCTCCACCTACTAATGATTTCTCTATGTCCTTTAAAAATACAATTAATGGACCATTTTGGCTTTCATCCCTTACAACCTGTGGGAAATGAAACTGGTTAGAAAAATGGATATGAAAAAATAGAAAATTATGTAACTATGTAGTCAAAGGATCAACAATTAGAAACAATGGTCACCTCAAAAAGCTCGCATATTGCGAGTCTCTCATTTTCTTCACATCCAGGAGAATCTAGTTGAAGGTATTTAGCTGTTTTTTACATAAGTATAAATGTATAATTATTTAGTTTAGATCTAATCTGTTAATTTATCTTTTTGATGAGCAAAAAGAAGTTTGACATGGGCAAAAGAAATACCAGGAACGAAAAAACCATGATCGGCTTCACAGAGACCCCCAAGATCATTTCCATTCAAAAGTTTTTTATCAAATCTAACTCCGACTTTAGCATTTTCATTATCATTAAAAGTAAGTAGAACATTTCCTCGAAAACCATAGGATGGACCCCTACAAACGACATAAGAGCAGAATTTGTATAAGAGACTTTTTATTTAAACATTCAGAACAAACAAAACATATACTCGTTCGTGTTTTGCATGCTTATTATTTTTGAGCTAAAAACTGAAGTCATCCAAAACAGTATAACACATTACACAATATAAGAATAATTTTAAAATATCATATTTTTTAGTTTATAATTTCATTTAATTTTAGCCATGATCCATTTTCTGCAGTTATAAATTTAAAATTTTCTAAGAATTATAATTAATCGGCACTTGAAGAAATTTCATTGATGTTACATTCTATAAATACTTAATCTTTTTATGGTTATAATGGTCACATTTTATTCTTTTATCACCAAGAGTAAGGAAAAGCTTAATCACCCACAGGGAGGTAGACAAGGTTGAACCCTGCTAACAAAACATTCTTATTTTCTCAGAATTATATTCAATAACCACCTGAAAAATTCCATTTATGCTACCTACAGTATTTACCAATAGGAAAAATACAATGTACAAAAAAACTTGATTAAAAAAACATCAAAATTCGGTGAATTCACCAATGAATAATACGAGACAAAAGTTAGGAGTATACCCCAAAAAGGTAGATCCAGGTGAGGGTGACAAAAAAACATATTTGATCCTGTCACCTAAATAACAACACCAACGAAAAATTATTCTGCAATAATGATTAAAATGAAATACACAGGAGCAGGTCAGCAAGATGAAAATAGAACTTTTCTAGTGCAACACGTGCCTTCTTTAAACAAATAGGTCTTTGATGTTGCTGTGGATGCCTCATGCTTTGGAAGGGATGTCCCAACAATATCAGCCTCTGTACTAGAAGCAGGTCTTTTATTTTTGTCTTTTATTTGGTGGGCAGAACTACCAGCACAAATTATCTTACGCTTAGCTAAGAAACTTGATCTTTCCGCAGTAATTTTACTTTTTGTTATTTCTTTTGAGGATTCCAAATCTTTTGGAGGCTGACCCTGAAATAGTGAAATTATTCAAAAAATATTAGCATTAATTAATTACCTTCAATTATATTGTTAGATATTACTGTTTAAATTGTGATCAGTACATTCATATAACAAATTTGGTTATGAAATGAGTGTATATTTGTATATATATCTCAAACTAAAATATGGAGAATTGACTTAATTAGATCCTCCTAAGTTATATGTTATCGATTATTAAAAGTTTAGGTGATCAATCCATCATTTCTCTCTTGGAATTTCATTGCTCTTAAGATTGCATCCTTATTCTTCAGTCAAGATTCAATTTCTGCTGCAAGAAGATGGAGAAATTAAGGGAGATAGGAGGCAACATTGAAATGATGGTCTCGACAATTGAAAAATCATCCAAAAATCAAGCTTCGACCATGGCTCCCCAGAGTTAATTAATCTTGATGAAGCCGTGAGCTTTTTACAGACCATCACTCTTGAATCTTGATTAAGAATTGTTAAGCGGAAATCAACTGATGGACTTTGTTGGCGGCCTGTCAAATTCTATCGTTGCTCAACAAGACCAGTTAATCCCCGGATGAATTTTATTATTTACTTCTGCTCCACTCCAGTTTTGAGTCAAGATACTTCGTGCAAGACATCAACGAAGTTTTTAGAAACTTGGAAAAATATTTTCACCTCCGATTCCCAAGATAGAATACTCACTCCTAGGCAGGAAATTCTCATCATAGGGAAGTCAACCTTTTGAGGCATTAGTCTATAGATACTTAATGCTCAAGAAGTATCTACGTAGAATAGAGATTTAATTATTTAGTCATTCCCTAATCTATTGTAACCTGAGCTAGGCTCTTTCATTTTTCAATGAAATTTAACATTATAGAAAAAGTAGTGAATCTAGGAGGTTTACCGCAGAGTAAAGCCTCCCACAAATAAAAACATAAAACCAGGAACTTTAATTGTTCCTATTAATTAGAACAGTAGGAAGGTTATGGGAAATGAGGGAGATCAAGTGATCGATCCCTCCTAAACTGTCATTAATTATGTTGCATACAATTTAAGAGGATTAGATCTTAACATAATCATACTAACAGATTCTGTTAAGTCTTATCCATTAGAAGATTCTAGAATTAAACTATTAGCTAGCTAATTACAATAGTTAGGTTATTAACTAACTAATTACACAAAACACCATTATAATTGATATTACTAATAGTTCCTTTGGACATTAAAAGCATCTACGTAGTGAGAAAAGTGCAATTCACAATCTTCATAAATATTTTAGTTTTAAAGTCAAAAAAAAATCATTCAAAATCAGAATGTTGAAATTTAAAAATTCAAGATACTTTACCCCAGGCGGCAACAAAGATTCAACAAGGAGAAAATTAGCACTGTAGTGATTGGCAAGGGCTTTTGCTAAGTTTATTTGGTAGATATCAGAACCTATATAAAGTTTTATAGAGAGAATCAAAAAATAAAATATACTTAAAATAAATTCATTTCGAACCAATTTAAAACGAAATACCTATTTGACCAGATAAAAATATCCGTTGGCTAGAAGATGCTATTTCAGATGCGTATTTTGAGAATTCCTTGCATTCAATGTGGATATAGGCAACAGACAGCAATACATTTTTTGTGACATCACTGTTGAAAATATAGTAGTTAGCAAGGTTTAAAAACCAGTTAACCGGTTCTAACTTATCTGGTTAGGTTGGCTAACCGGTAAGGGTATTCTGATAATTTTACAATTTTGAAGATAAATATAGCATGTATATTATGTTATATGTCCTATCTATATAAATACCCTGTTTAAACTTTAAATTATAATAGATAGTAATAGACAACAAATTCAAAAAAATAGTAATAGAAATTTAAACATAGTAGTGATAGAAATCCAATAGTAGTAATAGAAATTCAAACTCAAACATAATAGTAAACTAGTAAAAGAAATGAAGTTCTAGTCTTCTAGATAGAAAAATAGTAGTCTCCAAGAAATTGTAGTCTTCTAGATAGCCTTTAAACCTTTAAAATTATAAAACGGAGCAGGTATCCAATTAACAATCGATTTTTAAACCATGGTAGTTAGCAGTTAAGAGGGTAGAGAAATATTAGAGATATGAAAAATCCACATTGAGAGTTGTTGGTCCATTTAAAGGCCCAATGCCATGGCTCGAGCCAAGGACCGGCAAGAGTAATGTGGTGAGCTACATCAAAACTGTCTAAAACCAACCTAAACCTTCAAATGACATTAGGATTAGGCCAGTCCTTGAGTCCCTAGCATGACACATTTGGAATAAAAGAAACATGAGATTAAAACAAGACAAACCACCAAAAACTGTCTAAAATATGTGAACAATACATATCGTATCAGGTTTATAAATGCTCCAAACACACATTTATAACCGTAATTCCTAAGAAGCCCACAGCAACAGCGTTATCAGATTTTAGGACTATATCCTGTGTGAACTTGATATACAAACTACTGACGAAAAAATTAGCAGACAGGGTAGCAAAGGTATCCTCTAAACTCATATCCCCCCATGGAGGGGAGGAATATCACATTGTTAGTGGATGAGATGGTTCATGGTTTTGGTAGAATCAGAACCTCCAGAAGATGTTGCCTTAGCATTGACCTCAAAAAAGCCTTTGACAGTGTCAAATGGCAGGCCATCACCTCTACACTGGAGGCCATGGGATTTTGTCCTCTTCTGTGCAAATTGGTTTGCAATTGCATCTCCTCTACTTCTTTGTGTTGGTGGAGGACTGGAGGGATCCCCCACCCCTCCCTTTACCAATTACAGGGGGATCAGACAAGGAGACCCCTTATCTCCCATCTTATTTATCCTGATAATGGATAACCTAAGTAGGTTCATTGAGAAAGAGGTTAAGGATAAAAAGATGGACACTTATGTGGTAAATGGAGTTGTCTCGATCTCTCATCTCATTTATGCGGATGATGTGTTGATATTTTCAAAAGAAAATCCTAAATCTCTTGGGACCATCAAGAAAATACTAGAATCCTTCTCCAAGTGTTCGAAGCTAGAGGTAAAATGGTAAATCAGAAGAAAAGTTCACCTATAAGTTCCCAACCAAACCCCTATAGCATTCTTAACTTCCCAACCAAACCCCTCCTTATAAGTTATCTAGGCCTTCCCATAACAAGCATGAGGTTCTTATGTTGTCTGTTGGAAAATAATAGACCCAATTGAAAAAAAATGTTAGCCTAATGGAAGGGTAGGTGTGTCTCCTATGCAGGTAGAACCCAATGGGCAAATGGCACCACCCTACCCTCTTATTTTTCAGCAATGAAATTTTAAATTTATCAAAAAAAAACTTTGGCCATGCCCACCCCCCACCTTTTCAAAAATGAAATATTAAATTAATCAAAAAAAAACATTTAAACATATATATTGCTTAGAGTAGAAGTACAACCTTAAAAAGTAAGGAAAGTTCTGAAATGAGATACCCAAGTCACAAGATCTGATGATCTTTTTTTGCAAACCCTCTTTGAATAATTGATATCGATCGGATGACGAAGCTGCATGAGATCCTAAATTTGGGAATAACTCTCCTGGATTTTCTATCATTTTGAGGTTTGTTTTACTCTTCTCTAAATCAGCTTTAGCTGGCAGTGAATTTTGTGTTAGGTCAAAGTTTGACTCTGAAACCTTTTTTTTGTCACCGTCCAAATTCATTTGTGTCTGCTGGCCAATACTAGGCAAAACAGCAGACAAAACACCATTCTGACCATTACAAGTATCTTCAAAACCTACTTTATGCTCAGAACCATTCGCTACAAATTCTTGATTTACTTGAACCTCCTCGTGAGGATTATCAGAAATTTCACAGGGAGGTGCATTCTCATTATGTGGTGTTGGCAATGGATGTACTGGCATATCTTGCCCAAGATTTGACAGGGATGCAAGTATTGATGCCCCAGCAACAGCTGAGGAGTCACCTGATCCCTTTTCAAAATGAACCTCTTTGGCTAAAGAATTCTGAGATTGAGAAAGGCTTGTGCATAATTTCCCATTTACATGTAGCTGGATAATCTATAAATAATTAAGGAACCAAGACATTCTAGTAATCTACAGAATGTTTTTTTTAAATGACAGAATGTAATAAATTAATCAAATGACATTACTGAAAAGAAACAAACACACAGTGTATACATGAGGATTGAAACAAATTGTAAAGAGTTAAGGAAAAGGATACATAAGCATGCTTCCCAGTAGAACAGAAGACCAGTTCATCCCCTGATTTCAGAACTATGTTGGAATTTCTAGGAATATTTTTGCCATTTACTTGAACAGGAATTTTGCTCCCTGATGTTTCAAGTAATACAGTTGATACCTCTTCATGCTAATGTATGCATTAAAAAGACAATCGTGAGAACCCGATGTTATTGAAAATCCAAGATATCCAAACAGCATAGCAAAAATATGCAAAGACATACCTCAGTGAACCGTAGTTTGCATACATTTGCGGAGGAACCTAGGTTTCCTAATTGTAAATGGCATTTCCAATTGTTACCAACTGTGAAAACAGAACCCCGTAAAAGTCTGTGTGGATGCTGCATCACACAGATCATTGTAAATTAAAATTATAAGAAAATGAGAAATACTATGAAACAATGTAACAAACAATAGATAATGATGTAATTAACTGGTTGCACGAAATAAAGATCATGCAGAATATCCATCCACCCACAGTCCTAATGACAAAAATTACGATCTTTTTTTATGAAATTAAACTTTCATCAGATAATGAAGTGGACCTTGGTCAGTTTTAAATATATATACATAAATAGATAGATAAGTAAGCCCTTACAGACTAGAACTACTCAAGAGTAGGCTTAGTACTCTAGGGTACAGATAAGAACAGATAAGTAGATAAGCAGAGTCAGAGGGGTCCATCCAGACACTGTCTCATAGCATGAGTCTCAAGATTACAATCAATCCATAATTCCATATTACATAAGCGGGATCTAAAGAAGAAGAAACAGAAGAAGAAAAATTTGACAAGAAAATGACATCTGAAAGCTGAGAGACATATTCAGTATTTCAGTCACTAATCTTGACCATTCTCTATGCTTGATTTCGAAATTTTTAGGTTCTATGATTGATGGTAGTTCTCCACATTGTAGACTCCTTGAATGCAGAGCTGATGAGCTAAAACTCCATGGTCTTGACATATTGACCTGCAATTCAAGAAGCTAATAAACCTATTGTGCTTGCTGTACAGAACCTGTACAGCCTTCTGAAATGGGAAGCTTTTTGACTACCAAAGTCTTTGACTACCAAACCAACCTTCTAGACCATGGGATGGATTTCCTCCCATCCCATATGAACTTGTATGAGATCCTCCTTACTTTTGTGAATCTACCCCTGCTGGAATGACCCTGTCCCACTCCAATCGATTAAATAAGAGAAGATCAACATTTTATGGAGGCAGAATCTAACTGGCGAACTGGATCTTTACTGGGATCTTTCCTTATTGAGAAGCCCAGTTTAGTCCCAACTCCCAAACATAAGAAGTAAAAGGAAGAAAAACTTACCAGGAGAGATCAATGGTGGCAAGAGGTGACGGAAAACTATAAAGAAGAAGATAAAAAAGCCATAGCCTACCTGCTATTGAAGTGTTTCCATTTAACTTATAAAGATTAACAAACATAGTGTTTATGGCTTTATGCCATTATAGAAGAGAGTCAAGAGACAATTAAGGCCCAGAGGCATCTTACAAGAGATAAATCTAGGGATCTGGGCCAAAAAGCCTCCTAAATTCTCCATGTTGTTGTGGAGAATTAAGGTCAAGAGTCTGAACACTTTAACTAGACTACAAAGCTGGGGACTCAACATAAATACGTCATGCCCACTATGTGGAAATGAGGAAGAAACATTACAACACCCAAGCTTTTTCATGCGTCGCATAGGCGACCCAGCAGGCGTTTGCCTTCATGAGATGGAGCGGGTTAGGCGGGTCCAGGTCGGATCTGACCGACCCGCCTAACCCAATAGGTCTGTTTTTTTTTTTAATATAAGGTCCAACCACCCATTTAAATGACTTAAGTCATTTAAATAAGAGGTTGAGGGTTTTAAAAAATCCTAACCTCTTTTCTTTCTTGTTTCTTGCACCTTTCTAACCCTAAATTCATAGAAGTCTTATAATCTATGTATTTACATTTTAAATTTTAGATTAATAGTCTATTACTTTGAATTAGTAATTTCAGGTTTTAAAATTTATGTATATATTTTTTTAAATGTTTCTGAATTTACCCATATTTTTTAGCAAATATATATAAGTTCAGGGTAAATTTTGCAAATTTACCCTATTTTCAGGCGGCGTCGCCTGAAGCGCCTAGGCGGCCATAAGGTCATGGCCATCACATGACCGCATGGTCGCCTAAAAAACCTTGACAACACCTATACTTTAACTGCCATTACACTAGATCCCTATCGCTAGAGACAACTAGTTGTCTTAACAATGCTGTTTGAACACTTAGTGGGCAAAATCCTCCATCTCCCACAATAGATATCAGGATAGAGGATATTATGAAAACAATACAAAAATTCACCCACAAGTCCAGTTGTTGAGAGGCACACTGGACTATGCTAGCGTCCCTTTCCTGGCACATATGGTGTGAAAGGAATAGGAGATTAAAACAACCATGCTTTTTCATGCGACGCCTAGGCGTCGCCTAAGCGTCGCATAGGCGACCATGCGCTCCAGCGCATGTAGGCGTTTGCCTTCATGCGCTGGAGCGGGTTAGACAGGTCCGGGTCGGATCTGACCCGGACCAGCCTAACCCAATAGGTTTGTTTTATTTTAAATTTTTTTTTATAATTTAAATATAAGGCTCAACCACCCATTTAAGGCCCATTTAAATGACTTAAGTCATTTAAATAAGAGGAGAGTTTTAAATAACCCTAACCTCTTTTCTTTCTTGTTTCTTGCACCTTTCTAACCCTAAATTCATAGAAGTTTTATAATCTATGTATTTACATTTTAAATTTTAGATTAATAGGTCTATTACTTTGTATTAGTAATTTCAGGTTTTAAAATTTATGTATATATATTTTAAAATGTTTCTGAATTTACCCATATTTTTTAGCAAATATATATAAGTTCAGGGTAAATTTGCAAAATTTACCCTATTTTCAGGCGACCGCCTAGGCGTCGCCTGAAGCGCCTAGGCGGCCATGCGGTCATGGCCATCGCATGACCGCATGGTCGCCTAAAAAACCTTGAAAACAACACACCCTAAAGCCCCCAGAAATTGTCAGCAAATAAATTATAAAGGATGTGAGCATTGTTTATGATTCTACATCCTATAAGAAGCACAATCTTTCACAGATTGAAATACAAGCTATACGCTCATGTGAGTCCAACCTCTTGAGGCTTCGGTCCTTGGCCAGTTAGTCAGGGTCATAGTTGTATAAGAGATAGACAATGTTTTCACATTTACTGTACTTGCATTTTCCTATATACTGTAATCTTGGGCTATGCCCAACCTCTTTTTCAGTAATGAAAGTTTAATTTCTCAAAAAAAAAGACAATTAACCAACCCTTCTGTTCTTGTCTCTATATGTCATATATAGAGGGAGAGAAAAAGAGGAATCTTAAGGACTCAAGGATCGGAATAGGTTGTATGCTAGCATTTGTGAAGATATTAAATTGGTCTTTAAACCCTCTAGGATTAGGAGGCAGGTACAACTATTCAAGGTCAAAATGTTGATTGACCAGTTTTTGCACTATAGCAAAAATGCGTGATATCTTGACATAACTAAAAATATTACATGAGAGTAATATTGCCAAATAAAATATAAAGAATGGGTTCGGTATTCTGGGAACCTCAAATTACAACTAAATCAAGTTAGGATGAATTTTGATAGTTCTATAAAATTATTTATCAGTATTATTTTCTTGCTTGTTTGAGTTTTTTTTAATCATAGATAACAAAATAATATCAAATAGTCTGGTAACTTGGTAAATATGGTAAGAAAGAAAGAGGGAAGAAGAATTCAAACTACAAAGAAGTTCCAACCTGTGGGGACTCAGATAAAAGCTTTCCCCAAGGAGACTTTGTAGTAGATTTGGAGGACTTCCTTTTTGAGACAGGAATGTCTAATGAGGATGGCACTTGTTCCTCCTCGTCAGCTGGAGAAGATCGGTCTGAAAGAAGAAGAAAAATAACAGAAATTCCAAACAATAAATGAAAAATAATTACACAACTTTGAGACCAAACCTGGAAGGCTCTGAGATGAGCTATGCTCTGGGGAATTATTCGAAGGGCCAACCTCTGCCTCTGCAGGAATCTCAGAAACCATTTGCTCAACCGGAATGATACCTGAATCTACCAGCTCGGCAGGAATCATATCCGAATCTGCCTCCTTGTGGGCATCATGTGAACTGCTCGGAACAGACGCAGGCTCAACTGGCCTAGTATCTTGAGAATCCGTCTTCAAACCCCAAAAAATCAAAACAAAACAAGCTCAGTTACATAAAAAACAGGATAGAATCATTGAAATCACTAAATAAGAAACTGGGATCTTGACGAATAAGCCAACCTTGGAGCGCTTGGATGGAGAAGCTGACGGGGTAGATGGCATCGAGGTAGACTGGCGCGGGCGTTTGGAAGATGTCGATCTTCTAGTTTCTACCATGACTCTGGTTTAGATCCTTCCTCCTCGATCTAAATCGAATTTTTTTTCGTCGGAGAAGGATTGGGAGATTTTGGGGCAAGAAAGGAAGAACGGTTACTAAATAGCAGAGACTCTTGGTGTGGACACTTATTTCCAATTAGATTTTTTCATATATTTTGTATTTTACTTGATTTATTTACCTTTCTAACTTGATTAATTCACACTTCCACCCTCTCAAATATATTTTACCTTCAATTATGTTCTTTGGCAATATGATGCGTCATATTTACTATTTACTATCCTCAGGAGTCAGGATTTCAGCGACATGGTGAAGTGGTAAAAGTTATTTGTGATAAAAAAAAATCTTTAATATAACTGTAATTATGAGAATACTAAACAAAATTCTTATAATTTAAAAATACATCGTTTTAATAGTTATTGTGATCCGTTAAAATAATTTTCAGTTGTATCATTACTTTTTATTAGTCACCTATTTTTCAACTGCGAATACACTAGGGAACTCTTTCTAAAACTCACAGAGCTTCTGAATTAGGTCTTGTGGAAAATCTCAAACAGTCAGTCTCAACCCTCTTAAATTCAGATATTAGAATAAGAGATGTCATAGAAGCATGTCAAAAATTCACCTCCTTAGAGGGTTCATTGGAACTCAATTGGGGGTCATATTTAGCACATCTGGCCGGTCTGAAAGAATCAGAAGACTACGCATACTCTTAGAGCATCTGAGTCTCTCTTTCGGGACATTATTAGAGATTGCAACCTTTCGTATAGATCAAATTGCTATAAGAAAGACTATGGTCCACAGATGGAGAGGACTACTATTCAGGTTTTAGAGACAAACCTCTTGAAATTCAACTCTTGATTACTAGACCACTAAGAATGCAAGCTAAATAGGAGAATGTCGATAGGAGTGAAACCACCCTATTATCTAGCTCTTTTTATTTCGTTTCAATTTGTATTTTCATAGTACTATAACAGAGAGTGTATAATCATGATATAATTTCAAATCGTCGAATTAGGTATATTTAACTCATACCTAATTTGATTGCTTTTGAGGGCATTCTTCTGCTTGTATCTTTCTTCTAATTCTGTCCAAACATCATATGCAGTGTCAGTATTCATCAAGGATCCTGCTATTTGAGATGAAACGCCATTAATTATCCATGATATATAGGATACTGTCATTCACTGTTTCCCAAGCATCGAATTCGTCACTCTTTGGATCAACAGGTTTTCTTGATCTTTCCGTTTATGAACGGAAGTTTTCTTCTTGAGACGAGTGACAATCTAATTGCGTTCGCCCAAGTCACATAATTGGATTCTCCGACGAGCTTGTCGGAAACCATCGAGGCTCCAGGATTCTCTCTTGAATTCAGATAATATGGAGAATGCTTATTATGTAAAGCAAATGCATATACCTGCCTTTTCTTCCTAGATGGCGGGCCTGAGATGAGATGGTGACTTTCCTTCTCAGTCTTCGAAGAATATATAGTAGTCGTGTCTGGTTGGATTTTTTCTCCGCTGCCAGAGCGACGATCTTGGGCGGCGATTCTGCATTAAAGTTTCTTGCGGAATTTTGGGGACTCAACAGAGTCGAATCTTGGTATGGTTTACCGACTGATACCATTTTATAAATGGAAAATGGCAGTCGACGCGGTGAAGAGCGCCGGTTGGACGAGATCGATGGTGAACAGTCGGCTAAAATAACCTAGAAATTAGGGGAAATTGTATTCATTAAAATACCTGAGTGATTTACAATTAGTCAAAACCTCTATTTATAATAATTACAGACTTACTATTTAACTAATACAACTAATTTCGGAACTAAAGCCATAATTTGGGCTTGACTCTTCTTTGGGCTTCACTTCATTTTGGACTAGGTAATTCCTTGATTAAGTACATGATTTTGAAATATTTTTATTTAAACCCTTAAGTTTTATTATTATGTTTGGCTTATAATGAAAATGAATTTAAATGAAATATTTAAATAATTTAACTAAATTAGTTTATTTATCATTTAAATTATACCATTTAAAATCACATAATTAACTATTGAGAACCAATTTAGCATCCACTTCAAAATTAATAAATTCAAGTGAATTATGGCAAAGAAGATTGAGACATCCTTATAACCTAATTCTAACTTATAAGTTACTTAAATCTAATGGTATATGTACAAATTATAATCATAAATATTTTGATTATTCATTAAATAAAAAATCATTTAGATTAAGAACCAATTGCAGCAAAATTTCATTAGAGATCATCCACATGAATGTCTAGGGTCTAAGAGCAAAATTACAACATAAGAATTCTTATTGGGTTTCAATCCAAGAGCGACATCGAGAAGAGCTTTTGTCTCCATTGATTTCAAGAAAGCCTTCGATACAATTAGATGGGATGTGATTAACAACTCAATGGATTTTCTTGGATTTGATTCATTTTTCAAGAAGCGCACTGAATCACTACGGCCAACTATTTTCAAGGCTCGCCAACATAGATCATCAAGGCTGGAAGAGGCATCCGACAAGAAGACCCCCTCTCACCCCTACACTTATTTCACTACAAAAAACCAGCGCAGTTCTGGCGCCCATCTCCCGGCGGCCTGGCCGCCGGTAGATACGACCGGCGGCCAGGCCGACGGAAGGTTACACTTGTCCGTCTGCATAATTTTCCCTCGTAAATGAAAGAAAATTTCTGGCGGCCAGGCCGACGAAATTTTTTTTTGTAAAAAATGTCAGCGGCCTGGCCGCCAGCTTCAATTTCACCAACGGTCGGGAAGATGTGATCCGGCGGCCTGGCCGCCAGCTCCAATTTCCCCAACGGTCGGGAAGAAAAATAGCTGGCGGCTTGGCCGCTGGATACTTTTTTCCGCTTATTTTTTTCAGTAGCCGGCGGCCTGGCCGCCAGGATTTTTTTGAA
>LFYR01000893.1:178901-226567 GCA_001185155.1 Zostera marina | reverse complement strand
CTTGCTGGCTGATTTCCTCGCAAAACTTCCTAGCTGGCGACTTGGAAAAAAGTCGATCCCTTTTTTCAAAAAAGTCGAGGAGCTTTTGTCGTGAGTATCTTTGAATCACAGACGGCGCCAACTGATGGGGGTGAAACCCGACCAGTGCTCCAAGACGCGCAAGCAAGCGCCAAGCGGGGAACTCCGCGGGAAACCGGACCGGAACTCAAGTGTGCAGAGCTCTGCTTCGCTAGGAATTCTTCTTCTCCAAATGACCTGCCTTTAATGAGTGGGGGGTGCCGTCTATTTATAGGGGTTCTTATGGGGGTAATCTGGACATTTGGGCAGTAACCGCCTAACTGCCCAACTGATCAGATTGGGTCCAGGGGTCGACTTTCCAGAGATCGACTTTCTGGGGATCGACTTTTCCTGGTGATCGACTTTACTCAAAAGTCGATCCCAGGGAAGTCGATCCTCAGGAAAGTCGATCTCATAGGATTCGACCTGGGACCTCCCCAACCCTAGAATAGATACCTCCACTCATCTTAGGCTATCCGGACTTCTAGTTGCTGGTAGGTTGTGACCGTGTTCGGGATACTGTATCACCAGTACTCCCCCCTCCTCTGCGTATTAGATACTTTGGGATACGTCTTTTAGTACTATGGTCTGTGTGTCGGACCCTGTACTATCAATTAGTAATTATATTCAGTAATTATATTTTTGTTATTTAAGTTAATTGTTATTGTTAATTACTGAATTTTTGTGATTAATCATTTAGAGTTTTCAAGTTCTGAATTTACCAAGTTATTATGTTCTGAATTTTTGTTAATTACTGAATTGTTATTGTTATTGTTATATGGACAGAGTTTTCTCTCAAAATGGACAGAGTTTTCAAGTCCATTGTGAGATTAATCATTTAGAGTTTCTGTGATTAAGTTGTGATCCTAAGTTGTGATTAAGTTATATTAGAGTTTCTGTGAGATTAATCACTTAGTGAAGGTTATTAAGTTCTTAATATGTATCATTATTTACCAAGTTATTAAGTTAATTGTTATTGTTAATTACTGAATTTTTGTGATTAATCATTTAGAGTTTTCAAGTTCTGAATTTACCAAGTTATTAAGTTCTGAATTTTTGTTAATTACTGAATTGTTATTGTTATTGTTATATGGACAGAGTTTTCTCTCAAAATGGACAGTTTTCAAGTCCATTGTGAGATTAATCATTTAGAGTTTCTGTGATTAAGTTGTGATCCTAAGTTGTGATTAAATTATATTAAGTTTCTGTGGGATTAATCATTACGTGAATTGTTATTATTTGATGATTATTGTGAAGGTTGATTTTGGGGGTTTGATTTAGGGTTTTGATTATTTGATGTATGATGTATGATTAGTTATTAATTTGTTGTATGATGTATGATTAAGTTATTAATTTGAATGTTTATGTTTATCATTTATATAGTTACCTTCTTCTAATCCGGCCGGCCACTTCTCTCCGGTCATTGTCGAAATTATCTTCAAGGTATGGTTTACATTATTTTCATCTTGTTCTCTTATTTTTTTGTTGTTTTTGATTTGGGGGTTTATGATTTGGTGGTTTTTTATATGGGGTTACTTTCCAATTTTAAATCAAACTTTTCATGCATTGTGATTTGTCTTTTGATTTGTGATTTGGAGGTTTATGATTTGTGATTTTTTTTTGTTTCCTGGAATATGAATTTAAGGGTTAATGTATGGTTGTTGGAATTATAATTTGAAGATAATGGTTGCTGGAATTTTTATTTTTTTTTGTTGCTGGAATTTTTTTTTAATTTTGTTGCTGGAATTTTAATTTAATGGTTAATATGGATGCTGGAATTTAAATTAAAAGTAAATTTTTGCTGGAAATTTTTTTTTTAGGGTTGCTGGAATTTGAAGAATTTTTGTTGCGGATAATTGAAAATCATTTGCGGTTCATCAATGTAATAATTTATGAATTTTAAATTTTTGGCATTAAATTTGCGGACATTAGTTCAATTGATGATGTTAGACATTAAAAAATGAAATGCATGTTTAGAAATTAGGGTTAAGGTTAGGATTGTAGATTAGAATGCCATAAAATGAAATGCATGTTTAGAAATTTTATATATGTAGATTGGTAGGCCATGAAATGAAATGCATGTTAATTTAGAAATTAGGGTTAGGATTGTAGATTGGAATGCCATAAAATGAAATGCATGTTTAGAAATGCCATGTTTAGAAATGCCATATTGAATAATGTGATTGTAATTTTCTATGTGATTGTAATGTTTAGAAATACCATGTTAGGGTTAGGGTTAGGATGGTAATGTTTAGAAATGCCATGTTAGGGTTAGGTTTGGATGGTAATATTTTTATTTAATTAATAATTAAATAAATAATTATTTAATTAAATTTAAATAATTATTTAATTAATTAATAATTAAAAAAAAGTAACAATCAGATTTTGTATAAGTGTGATTGTTAGTTAGTTTTTCAATAATTGTTGAATAATCAATTATTAATTATTAATTAATTATTTATTTAATTAACTAATAATTAATAATTAATTAAGAAAATATTGGAAAATCCATAAATCAGTTTTTATATTAAGAACTTGATTTAAAATCCAATGTTGAAAACAATTATTTAAAAATTAAAATCATTTATTTAATTAATAATTATTTAATTAAATTTAAATAATTATTTAATTAATTAATAATTATAAAAAAGTAACAATCAGATTTTGTATAAGTGTGATTGTTAGTTAGTTTTTCAATAATTGTTGAATAATCAATTATTAATTATTAATTAATTATTAATTTAATTAACTAATAATTAATAATTAATTAAGAAAATATTGGAAAATCCATAAATCAGTTTTTATATTAAGAACTTGATTTAAAATCCAATGTTGAAAACAATTATTTAAAAATTAAAATCATTTATTTAATTAATAATTAAATAAATAATTATTTAATTAAATTTAAATAATTATTTAATTAATTAATAATTAAAAAAAAGTAACAATCAGATTTTGTATAAGTGATAGTTAGTTTTTCAATAATTGTTGAATAATCAATTATTAATTATTAATTATTTATTTATTTAATTAACTAATAATTAATAATTAATTAAGAAAATATTGGAAAATCCATAAATCAGTTTTTATATTAAGAACTTGATTTAAAATCCAATGTTGAAAATAATTATTTAAAAATTAAAATCATTTATTTAATTAATAATTAAATAAATAATTATTTAATTAAATTTAAATAATTATTTAATTAATTAATAATTATAAAAAAGTAACAATCAGATTTTGTATAAGTGTGATTGTTAGTTAGTTTTTCAATAATTGGTTATTAATCAATTATAATTGTATGTATTTCAGTTGAATGTCAGAAATCCGCGTACCTGATAAGACTTGGTTAAGTTTGAGCCCCTGTAGCCAAGAATTCAGAGATGGTCTCACGGCGTTTGTTCAATATGGTTTACGAAAATGTCATGGTTTATATAAGGAAGGATATTTACCATGTCCATGTAGAGACTGACGAGTTCGGTCTGGTTAGTGTGAAAACGTCTGTGCCAAAATACGGGGAAGAACCGTTTATTTTTGCCGAACAAGCTAAACAATGTTTTTATTCAATAGATCCTATTAAATCTAATAGGAGTTTTGTATTAAACAGACCTCATAGACAAATATTTGATGTAGACGATGTATAATGAATTTGATTTAATTTTATTCCTATTTTATATTATCTTTCGATTAATTAGATTATCCTTATTTTATTTAGATGTATTGGGTACTATTAGCATTCGTTATATCGGTTTTCATGGTCATCACGACTCCCGATCATAGTGATCATTCAACTGACGAACAAGAGTATGATCATCCGAATTTACATGAGATGAACATGGCTGGGCGCGATGGTGATGATCAAACGAAGAAAAAAATTAGAGAACAAAACAAAGATCATCCTGAATATCATCCATCACAAGGTCAACGGTTTGTAATAAAATTCAAAAATGATCAAATTGTCCACGATAGCGTAGCAAAAAAACTAAACAAGAAATGCGCAATGGTCGCGAACGATTTCAAACTACTACCAATGGACGTACCGTGGATTGATCAAGACCAGAAAAACATAGATGAGGCGATGGCAACGATTCAGGTTTATTAATTAATATTTAATTATTATTATAGATTTTATAGTTAATTATTAATTAATGTTATAATTATTCATCGAACAGAGAGAATTTGATTACAGCGGGTTAACCTTTGGATATCGACGTGTCAATGAAAGGTTAAACAAATTATGGAGAAGCGCTTATAACTCGTTATTGGATAAATATAATAACAAAGATCTGACAGTCGAAGAGGTTATGAGAACATTACCCGACTACATCATCAAAGACCAATTTCTAAAAAAACTGATGGAGAGAAGATCACCAAGAGGATTAGTACGTATTTATTCATTTTTTCTTTTTAATTGCATTTAATAACTTATTTTTTTTTTAATTATTTTATTTTAACTTAATATAGGAAATATCTGAAATTAACAAAGGGAATCGGGCTAAACAAACATCACACAGTTTAGGTTCGAAAAGTCTGACGCAAAGAAATTACGAAGCTGTAAGTAAATTATTTAATTTCATATTTACTTTCAAGTTCTTTTTTATTTTTTCTTTTATATTTCATTTTATATTTCTTTTCCTAATTTTAATATTACAGGAACAAAAGGGATTAAATGATATTGAAATTTGGAAACTCAATATCAAGGCAGCTTATCCAAAAGACGAACGAGTGGTACGTCATCTTTTATATTTATAATTATAGTTAATTACTGTTTGAAAGGATGGTCTTAACCATCTAATTAACAATTGTAATGTAGCGATTAAGATATTAATTTAGGAGTTTGTTATTACACGATATGCTAAATACGATAAGTTGAATGCAAAGTCCGATAATGAAAAATAAGCGATAACGTAGTATATGTTACATTGTGAGCGACACGACCACATCGTCGGAGGTGGCCGTGTCGCCATGATATTTGGATCGTCGTTGGAGGTGTTGGCAGTAGTCCTCGCGGTAGTGCTTGGCATCCTCCGGTGGTCGACATCTTCCATTGAAGATCTCCAGTGCTTGGCGTCGCTGGAGAGGCTTTGGTGTTCCGGGCTCGCCTGAGCTCCGAGATGGTTTGAGATGTGAACCATGTGAATGAAATGTTAACCTTTGAATGTTGTCACTTGATGTGTATATATATCCATTTGAGATAACCGTTGGGGGTGACCTGAAATGGTTAATATATATATAATAAAATAAAGATGATGAAAAGTAGTGGATTGAATATGCATGATATTGTGATATTTGATAATTATTATTTGTTTGACAACTTTCATTTGTTTTTTAAGGATAAAGCGGTTAATTGGATAGACAGTGAAGAAGCCAAAAATATGGCTCAACAAGAAAATTTGAATCACACGGTAATTATTTCATATTTTTTTCAATATAATTCAATAGTTATATTTACATTAATTATTATCATGTTTTCTTTTTCATTAGGCTCTAATCCAATTTTCTATAACCGAATTTATCGGTAGAAGCTCGAAGAAATCAAGAACATTAGGAACAACTGGTTCCTCATTGAGCAAAAAGACGACGCATCGCATGAATGTGGGGAACTTCTGCACGGACAAAGGAAAAGATCCAATGACCGAAGCAGAGGTTCAAGATAAGGTCAACGAGGCTGTCGAGAGAGCGATGGCTCGTCAGAATGAGGCGATGGCTCGTCAGAATGAAGAGTTGGCTCGTAAGAATGAAGAGTTGACTCGTAAGAATGAAGACTTCATGACTCGTCAAATGGCGTTCTTCCAACAATACAACTCCGCAATGCTCGCTCAAAATCCAAATATGCGCTTACCGGAGTTTCCGACAATGTTCAACAACGATGCAGCGCAAAACATGTATACTCCTGGAGCGTCATCTTCTAGAGCCGCCGCACCGACTACTCAACTACCAACAACGCAAGAAACACCGACTACGCCACAAGAAGAGCACACCACTTCGCGCGCAGGAAGATCGATAATATTTACGAAAGAGACGCTACGAAAGGTGGTCGGAACTAAAAAGAAGAAAAAGAGCGAAAAAAAGAAGTTAAATTAGTGACTGTCGAAGTTAATTTCTGTTATACATAAATTATTAAACTTCGAATTCAATTTCAATTTTAATATCAATTTCAATTTTAATATCAATTTCAATTTCATTTTTTATTTTTTATTTTATTTTCAATTTTATATTAATTTCATTTTTTTTTTTCAAATTGAACCAGCGGCTAGGCCGCCAGAAATTTATTCCCGGGAAATTTTTTTCCCTGCCGGGAAATATTGACCAGCGGCCAGGCCGCCGGAAAAATTATTTCCCAAAAATAACTGCCAGCGGCCTGGCCGCCGGGATATAATTTTCAAAAAAAAAAGTCGGCGACTAAGCCGCCGGGACAATTTCTGTTAAAATCGGAATCCAAATTTTTTTGCCGTCGGCCAAGCCGCCAGTATTTCACAATTCCGGCGACATCACTTCCGGCGATGGAATGTCGTCGGCTTTGCCGCCAGGAACCATTATACCGGCGGCCAGGCCGCCGGAATTTGCCGCCAGAACTGCGCTGGTTTTTTGTAGTGTTTTAATACTTGAATACTTATAAAAGATATCTTTATTGACAGTTGAGGGAAAATGATACGAGGTCTCCATATGTGAAGAGTCTACAAAAAGAGAATTCCAACGTTGGACAAGTTGCGTTCAGAGGGAATAGCAGGCTCAACAATTTCTGTCATGTGTAGAATCGAGGAGGAAACAATTGATCATATTTTTTTTGAATGTGCCTACACAAGATGGATATTACAAGGTTGGATATTACAAGGAACTTTGTGCAGTTACAACAACGACAAACGTTCTTTTGGCCTCACTTAAGATAACATTTCAAAAGATCATGTCTACCATGGCTTGGTCGGTGTGGAAAGAGAGGAATGCTCGTATGAAAAAGGGAATACAAATGACAAAGGAAACTTTACTAAAACTTATTGTCCGATCAACGGAGATAACCTACAGGGAACGAAGGTACAAGAGGCCACATCGGAATGCACAAAAGACAAGAGGCAGATTAATGTAAAGAATGCATTTTTTCCCAGGTAAACTTGCAGAAAGTATATATCTCTCAACTCCTGGATATGAGAACAACTCGATCTCCTCCAAAGTATGTTGGAAAATTAAACAAAGTCATTTATGGCTTAAAACAAGCTACAAAATCTTGGTATATAAGATCAATGAACTTTCTTATTCCGACTAATTTTTATAACAATACTACACACTCCTTTTTCTTTGTATATAACAAAGATGATATTTTAATTTGAATTGTTGTATATTTTGATGATTTGATATTAATAGTAAACAATAATTCTTAAATCGAAATGTTTATTTAACATTTATGTGAAGAATTTAAATGTAGAGATTTAGAATTGTTAAAAAATAGTTAGAAATGAAAATCATCCACAATCGACCAGATGGTAATCTCTATATGAATCAATTTAGATATGTACTTAATATCTTACAAAAATACAATATCCTGGATTGCGCTAGAATCCAGTTATATATATCTACGTAATTATATTTTATATAACTCTAGCATTTCGTATATAATACACACATATATAAACACAGTAATTTTCAGGAAAACCTCTCTATAATGAGCCCAAAAGAGCCCGTACAATTTTAACCGTTCATCTCTATTTCATAAAAAAAAATCCTTCATCTACACCAATCCCTAGACGTATTATTCTTTATTTCAATGGAGGGTCAAGATCAAACGAGTTCTTTTTGACTCACCATAAATGTGTCTCTTAGAACTTTCTTCTATATAAACATTAGCATTGTACATTTGTACCTATCATTAGTTTAAGTGTTTAACCATAAATATAATTAAAACATTTTAAGTATTTTTTAGAAAATCTAATATGGTATCAGAGCTATTTTTTTGCTTTTGTTTCCCTAATACCAATAAAAGATATTAAAACACCAACTATTTAAAATCATAAATAATATGTTTTATTTCCCATGATACATCCTAGACCTTGGGCTATATCAGGGAATGGATATTTACCACCTAGACCTTGAGGTATCAAGGAAGAAGTTAAAAGACATCATTAAGTAAGTTAACGCCGATTAACTGTAGGTAGTATGATATAGATATTATTAACCCCAACGTGGTAAATATAGCAGTTAATCCCAACGTGGGAATACATGGAATGATATGAAAAAATATTTTTTTAGTATTTTTTATCTTTTAGTCATTAATCTAGTTTATACCCGATAGGCTTTACGTCCTATCATTTGGTGCTTTCAACGATGGGTTCACCTCCATATGATTTGGCCTACCCATCGGAGATGTACCACTCGACGCCGTTCTCTCCAAACCCGTCTTACACAAACTTCCAACCATATGCAACCCCGTCGTACGACAACACCCGTCACCATCCTACGATATTCCAACAAGGTACGAACCAACTACCTCGAACACCATTTTCACCAACGACGTATTCACCAACACCATTATACAACCCATAACCCACCATGTTAAGCATTCCACAACGTTTGTCTCGGCTTGAAGAACTAGTAAACCGTATTCTTGGTTGTTTGAACCCGACCTCATCCAACTTTACACCACCATTCTCTGTTCCAATCGATATCGACCAAAGTTCGAGATATACGGACGCAGAAGAAGCATCGTCTGAGGAGCAGTCACCGGAAGAAGAAGGAGAACAGGTCGGAGGCGAGGCGGAAACATGTATCGTATTGCAGGAAATAGAAGGAGAAGATAGAAAACATGCGGTTTATGTCCAAGGGATTTTCAAAGGAGAGATCATCAAGGTTTTGATCGATTCTAGAGTAAATCTCAACTATATCCGAACCTCGCTAGCGCAACAAATGGGGCTGGAAATCGACAACACAGAGAATATTCTGATCACGAAAGACGAAGCGGTCATCAGTTGTCAAGGGGTATATATGCCAGTCAGAATTCCTTCAATTGGACAACACTGTCTTAGAAGTGAATCTACATGTTATGTCATTTCAATGAGCGGATGTCATCTTCGAAAAAGTTTTAATTAACACATTCGAAGAGGTAACATTCGACGTTACAAACTCACGCACTTTTCTCAAGGAACGTGACAAGGACCGTAATGAGGAATTCGATCCATGGCAATTCATTAGTGAGCTCGAGGATGAGCTCAGATCTGAGAGGGAAGGAGTTGATACGACAGTGACCCGTGGTCACGTAAACTTTGCATCCTAAACTCTGGGCTATCAGGGAATGGATATTTACCACCTAGACTTTGAGGTATCACACTACCAGATTACTGACTTTCAACGACGTCTAGAAATCGTCTCTAATCATCAAAAACCGTCGCCAACTGATGACCGTCTCTAATCCTTCCCCGAAACTTGCCTCGCTGATTTTTTAGAGACGACTTTCATATTCGTCTCTAATTATTAGGGAAGGATTAGATACGGTATTAGCCGTCGCCAATTAAAATTTAAGATTACAAGGTATTAGGACCTAGCCGTCGCTTTTTTTGCAGTCCCTCGGCCGTCTCTAATTTTCTCCCAGGGTCGTCTCTAATTTTCAAAATGGCCCTCCCAGGACCGTCTCTGAATTTTTTTTATAACCTCCTGCTTGAACTTGTCGTCTCTAGGCCCTCTCTAGTTTTTTGTTTAAAATTTCCTGTTTCAACTTGCCGTCTCTAGGCCGTCGCTAATTAATAAGCTCGACAAAACGTTTTTGCCGAAACTAATAGGTGCATTCTAGGAGCCTTACACATGTCCATTCTTGTACTTGAAAATATACATTCATTCACAAGCAATTTATAATTTATACGATTATTCACATTTCATTTAAATTTACGTACAATTCATTCAAATATACATTCGCAAAACATATATTTCAACTTACAAATTAAACAAATTCTTCAAAGCACAATTCAACTATTTTTTTTTGAATATAACATCAAGATCTAAAGAAGGATTCGGAGGATCCTTACTTGGAACGATCGCTTGGCCCGTGCTCGTGCTTGTGTTTCTCTCCTAAAAAACAACAAAATAATTTTGATTGATTAAGTTAATATTTATACTAAGAATTTTAGTAAGTATTGAATAACTTACTTCTAGAGTAGCGATTTTGCCTAACAATTCTGTTTGTACTTTTAGCATGAGCTCCATTTGTTGGTTAACCGTCTCGAGTCTCTGGTTGACGACCGCATTAATGGTTTCTTGAACACGAGTATCGAATTCTTCCTTTTTCTTTTTTTTCACTTTCTTCTTTTGTTAGGCGATTTATTTTGGCCTTGGATTTCTTCGATATTAATGAATCGTCCCCCGATCTCGTTCCGAGAATACGTTCTTTCGTCTTGCCTCCTGAAGCCCTAATCCAAGCTTCCAGACTGTCATCAATGAATAACGACCTTTTTCGCTTGTAGGATGTCGATCCTTGCATCAACATTTCTTCTTCGTCTATTGACTCCTCCTCCTCCTCGTCTTCATTTCATATTGTTGTTTATCAAAATGTTCTTTTTTGTAAGTTTCGTAATCCGACTATTATAAACAACAAAGAAATGAATTAGTAATGAAAAAAATTTACAAAATATTGATAATTAAATACGTACCATTAGAGTCTTGCCTCTATCGTTGATCGGATAATGAGTGACCATAAAAGATTCTGTAAATGAAGTTGGTCGACCGAGTTTCAAACTCTATATCATAAAAAAATGATCAATTACTTGAAATAAAAAGTGAACCAATAAGATATTAAATAGTTTTACCAATGACTGAGTGTTAGTTTCAACGGATGTCGATCCTCCTTTGTAGAAGATGTATCCTTCATTACTTGTGCGGTTTTCAGAATTCTTCTTGGATTTTTCTTGAAATTTGTTTGACAAGAACTCCGTCATCATTCTTTCCCATTGGTTCTTTCACAGGTATCCGGGAGGAAAGTTTTTGCAACTGTCGTCTAGGGTGTCTACATATGCTAGCTTTTTCGCATGTTCTCGGGCTTTATTCGTCCATTTAGGATAGTTCATTGTCAAATATTTGTCGAATGCGGTTCGAGCATAATCGTTATTTTCGAAAATGAAAAATGTCTAAAAACGGAAAATAAGTTGTTAATATTTCTAACTAATTAGAAAAATGAAAAAAAAGTAGACCAAATTTAAAGATTATCAGAAATTTATTCCAAACTAGAGTCTTGTTCTCCTCACTCCATTCAGCCCAAGAAATCTTATCGTCAGGAATGTTTGGTTTCACTATACATCCGATTTGTTTTCGGATTCTGTTTGGGAATGATCTATATAGGTTGAAGTTTATTAATATCTTTAAAATAAATATATTCAATTTAAAAATACTTACCCATAAGGTTATCTGGCCTTGAAATGCTTTCGAGAGTTAGGGAATTTCCTTCGAAAACGTTCTTGTTGAAATCCTAAAAACAACCTCATCATTGTTAGATTGTCCTCGTCCCCTAAAAGTACGTCCCCATCTCCGTCCAATTCTTCCACGTACCATATCTGAAAAGTAAAAAAATTAATCAAACACGATAACATGAAAATAATAGAAGTATAATAAAATAGACTTACAATTAAATTAAAAACTCATTTCACTGTCACTAGATGAATCGTTATTATCCGTACTATCATTATCATCACAACTATGTTCATTATCATTGTTACTGTCATTGGTATCATTGTTCGATTCTTCGATAAATTCATGACTGCTCAGAGGGATATCATCTATTCGGTTGTCATTGTTGATGGCGTTCACATCGTATTCGCTGAAATCGTTTTGATATGTATCCAAATATTTTTCAGAAATATCAATTGTATCTCGAGCTTTCGTTCTAAGGACCGTGTGTCAATCGTTAGATTTTCCAGAAACACTCGGTATGTAACACACTTGGTCGGATTGCCATGCGAAAATGAAAGGTTCGTATGCTCTGAGTTTAGAATGTGTATTGATCGTCACCGTCTTGAATTTATCAGTTTTAAAACCCTTGTGAATATCAAACCATACACATTTGAACATACAAATTCGAGTGTCATCGCCAAAAAAATCAAGTTCTACAATTTCTTCAAGAACCCCGTAATAGTTATTTTCATCGTCTCGATATGAAGAAGATCCTCGAACCATTACGCCACAGTTATGTGATGTCTTATTCTCATCTTCGCTTTTCGAATGAAATCTAAATCCATTTACAATATATTTTTTGTAAGTAACAATTTTTTTACTCGAACCTCTTGCAAGAATACGAAGACGAGTGTCTTCAACATCATTCATTTAATTTTTGAACCATTGATGAAATTCTGAATCAGTCTTCTTTTGCAATTCTTCGTCAGACATGTTTGGGTATGTTTCTAACAATTCTTCTGACGAACGGTTCCACTTCATCGCAATTGAGGAGCACGTGTATGAGTATATTATTATGGCAGTGTATTCTCTATCTTCTAAATATCTACGGTCATCACCTCCTAAGGCACGACCTTGTTGAGCGAATATCGACAAACGACCAGCAGATTCAATTATTCCACCGTCAAAGTTTCTCGATTTTCTGCTAAATCTCGATATGAATGTACTGTCAAAGTACATTGAGCAAAATGTACATAGTTTTTCAACAATATAAGCCTCCACAATAGACTCTTCGACATATACCTTATTATGAACTTTCTTTTTCAAGAAAAACAAAAATATGAAAAAAAGAAATATATATCAAATCTATATATATAACACTATGATTTTCTAGAAAAATACTAAATTACCTCTCATACGGGTACATCCATCGATATTGGACAAGTCCACCAACTTTTGCTTCGTATGGAAGGTGAATCAACAAATGCTCCATTGAATCGAAAAATGAAGGTGAAATTTATTTTTCCAATTTACAAATCGTCTCCACAATGGACTCTTCAAGTTTTTTCATATCGTTTACTTCTACTGTTGGAGAACATATGTTGGTGAAAAAACGACTGACCTTGGTGATAACATTGATAAACTCTTTCGGTAGCATATCATTGAACGCAATAGATAACAATCTCTGCATGAACACGTGACAATCATGATTCTTCATTCCTGAAATAATATTCTCACCTGGTTTCACACATTTCGAGATATTTGACACATACCCATCGGAAAATTGAAGATGTGTCACCCATTCACAGACTTTCTTTATTTGAATTTTGTCCAAAACATACGACGCTTTCAGAACAACTAACTTTTCTCCCACCTTCCGAGGGTGTAAGTCATGGCGAATATCCAATTCCACTAAATCGTTGCGACTTTTGATGTTATATTTGGTTTTCATTTTAACATTCATAACTGTATTAAAAATATTATCGAAAATATTTTTCTCAACATGCATGACTTCAATATTATGACGAAAAAGCAAACTACTCCAATATGGTAATTCGAAAAATATACTTCTCTTCGTCCAATTGTGCGTCTTTTCAAAATTTAGTAATTTTCTTTTATCATTCAATCCACCGAAAATAACATCATCCTTCAATGACAAACATGCTTGAATTTCTAATCCTTGAATACGTTCAATTGGACAATCTTTTTCGATTCTTTTTATAAATTTATCTTTTTATCGTCGAAATAAATGATTCGCTGAAAGAAATCGACGATGACAATTAAAATGACAAGGTTTTCCACTATGAGTTAAATAAAGATTTTATCTTTTCCATGCAATACGGACATGCTAACTTCCCATGTATACTCCAACCAGATAATATGGCATAAGCTGGGAAATCGGAAATAGTCCACAGAAGTGATGCTCTCATTGTGAAATTTGTCTGACTAAAGGCATACGTCTCCACTCCATCGGTCCACAATAATTTCAGTTCGTCAATCAATGGTTCTAAATAAACGTCAATTTCTTTTTTCGAACTAGGAATTAACATTGTCAAGAACAGAAACCGTACTGTTGTGTGTTACACATCTAAAGAGGAAGGTTATACGGTGTCACGATAACTGGCCATAAAGAATATCGTGACGAAGAATGACCGAATGGATTTAATCCTTTTGTAGAAATACCGAGTCGCACATTCCGACCATCAGTGACAAATGCAAGATAAGTACTGTCGAAATGTTTTCAAGTTTGACCATTAGATGGATGTCGTAGCTCATTGGGGACATCTTGACGACGAGTACTATGCCTGACCATTTCTTTGACAATCTTCGAACAATGACACAATCGTTGTAGTCGAGGTATTAAAGGAAAATAACGAAGAATTTTCACAGAAATATCACGACCACCACTTATTCTAGTCTTAAATCTAGGTTCATAACATGTCAGACATTCGTTTAAATTTTTGTATTTTTTTCGATACAATATGCAATTATTCGGACATGCATCGATTTTCTCATGTCCCAATCCAAGATTTTTCATTTTTTGTTTCGCCTTGTAAAATGTATCTGGAAGTTTATTCAGTTTTGGTAGCATCTTCTGAATAGTCTTCATTAATGTATCATAGCCTTCAACAGAAAGTCCATACGTTGATTTAAAATACATCAATTCGGTTAAAATCTTCAAAATAGATGTTTCACAACCCTCGTATACTTTTTCATGACCAGAATTTAAAAGATCGTAAAATTTTTAAGTTTCAACATTCGTTTCTTGGTTCTTCATCATGCAAATCAATTGGTTTACTTGCATCGTGAACCATGTCAACAAATGGATTAGTATTCTCGGTCATGTCAACATCATGAGGGGTGATGCAAACTTCAACACGTGATTTCTTTTTTGGTACACCATGTTTATCCCAATTTGTGTAGCCACTCATGAAACCGAATCTGTAAAGATGAACTCCCATCGTATTTTGATCTTGCTTACTCAAGCAACAACATTGACCACAAGGACATTTAATCTGTCGTCTTTCACCAATGGAGCTAGAATTGGCGAAGGCAAAATTCAAAAATTCACGGACACCCTCAATAAATGAGTCCGTGATCTGTCTTTTATTATCTAATCTCTTGTACATCCAACTTCGATCGTCGTCGATTCTTCTACAAAATAGATAGAAAATACGTGCTTAGTTTTTGAATGCACGTAAACGACATAATTCTAATTAATGACAATCTAAATTTTGACATAACCTTATTGTAATTTCAATTCCACTATAATTTAGCCGACAATTTCATTCAATATATAATAAAAATATTTCATTCAACTAAAACGAAATCCATAGTTAACAAAACAAAAATTTCACATAAGTTTACTAAATTATTGTTCAACTAACTATAATTATCATTGACGCTCATCTCAAGGTTTTTGATTTGTCGCATATACGACCAGGCGCAATCCCCCCATCGCATATTTGGGGGGTTGCATATTTATGGGGCTTAGCCGGATCCGGCTTAACCCGACCCATTTACCCAAGTAAAAATTAAAAAATTAAAATGATTAAATGAATACAAAAAATATCAGTTGAGAACCCCTATTTTGGGTTCTCAAATGTGAACTAAATCTCAACCTTCCATTTTCTTTTCTTTCATCTAAACCGTTGCTTTTCAACCTCTAACAACCGGTGACACACTCTCTCATCTTGTACTGTTTTCTTCATTTTTTTAATCCTTTTATTCACCGTTATTCACCTCTCTCTTTTCACGTTTTCGTTTTGTCAGTAGTACCTGTCCTTCTACTGTTTCACTTCTATCTTCCGTCAGATTACTCTGTTTTTGTTTCCGTCAGTAGTAGTCGTCCTCTCTCTAGTCTTCCTTCTCCTATCTTCCCATGTTTTTGTTTTTCCTCCGTCTTCCCTCCTTCCAGCAATTAGATTGAGTATTTTTTCCTACATTCTAACGAATGTCGATGTATCTTAAGTTTTTTGCTGCCATCGAAGTCCATGGGTTCTTCTTCTCTCCCTCTTCCATTATTTCTATATCTCCGCCATTTTGTTTTTCTCTCTCTTCTTTCTTCCGTCAATTCCTTTGTCAGATGTACCTTTTCTTCTTCTTCTTCTTCTTCTTCTTTACTTGTTCTTTGTCCTAGTCTAATCACCTGTTTTCTTTTTCACTGTACTCACCTACCTCTTCTACTGCTGACAGTCCATTTCTTTGTCTTTTATCTGTTGGCATCATATGTCATCCTATCCAATCAATATCTTCTCAAATGATTCGTTTTATACACATTATGATGTTCCCATAATATGTATATTATCTCCTGTATTTCGTAGACGTCCTCTGCTAAAATATTTTTCATATGAAGAAAACCAAATCTTTGTCTATCCAACATCGGTTTTGCCACATTGTCCTTTTTACTATTCATCTGTCAATAGTCGGGTTTGCCACCTTGTGCAATCTTTCGATTTCCTTATTTTTTGTCTTTTTGCCCCAATGTCTACTTCTACAATCTCCAAACACTTCATCGTCTTTTTTCTCTATCTTGTCTAGGTCATCCAACCCATCATCTGGTTTCATTTACCTCCCCCCCTGTGAATACAAGGTAAGTGATCTATTGTTTTCATTTTTTGTTTTCATACATTGAATGGTTCTTTTCTTTACCCATAGCATATAATGACCTCTCCACCATCATTTGCGAATCAAGATGAACCTTCCATCTTGCAAGTTTTCCCCAACACCAATTCAATTTTCGTCACCCCTCCTCCATATCGTTCACAACAGTTTTCATACGATCACACAAACACATCTTGCAACGTTAGCTTGAAAGTTCGGTTCAATTTTCCTCAGTGTCAGACCAATGACAATACCATACCTTGTGAGGCTGATTTTTCGACCTCTTCACTTCCTCATGTCACAGCTGACACTATATTTTAGTCAGGTTTTGTCCTACGCACATCTGCTGAGATTCGGGAATCTTCTGCTAATATCAATGTTGCGACTGCTAAAACACCTAATAGTCTGAATTTCCAATTCAATTCCCCTGATCAGCAGACCAATGTTAATCCTTCAACATGTAGTGATAATGTTTCTACCCCCTTGGATCAAATCCACCTCTGATGATATTACGCAATCCTCTGCTGAAATTTTGCCTACCTCCGCTAATTTAGGTTGCGGAACTGATAAAACCCCTGACAATTATTGTAAATGAAAATACTCCTCTCCTGCCCATAATCATTCATCTCCTGATCATCGAAATGCCTCTTCTAATTTTAGTCAATGCGATAAGCCATGTCCTGTTGTAGGTCAGGTTTTCCCTTCGTATGAATTGGCTATTCAATCCTATTACGATTTCGCATCCGCTATAGGATTTTCTGTTCGTTTAGGATCGACAAAGAATGTAGTTGACAAAGGAAGCGGCCAAAAAATTCTTGTCATGAAGAGGTTGTTATGTTCTAAACAAGGCAGTCCAAGTCTAATACTTCCACCGACAAACGGTAATAGACGAAAGAATGGGGTTTCTAGATATGGTTGCCTCGAAAGTATCAAATTTAAAAGAATAAACAGATCTGATAATTGGGTCACTGATACTGTTATTTTTTATCATAATCACCCATTTACGACCCCCTCGAAAATTCGATACCTTCCAATAAATAGGTCAATATCTCAGACCTCTAAATTACTTTTCTCCTCTCTTGCTGAGGTTAATGTTCCAGTATCGCAACAGGCAGCCTATTTCTCTAATCAACCTGGGGGAGTCCAAAATATGGGTTGCATGAAAATGGTTATTAACAATATGGTCCGTGATGATCGCATAGATCTTAAAAATTATGATGTCGATTTGATTGTTGAAGAATTCGAAATGAACAAGTCAGAAAATGAGGAATTCTTTTACGACCTCGTCAAAGATGACGAAGGTCGATTGAAACACCTTTTTTGGGCCGATCCTACTATGATTGAAAATTATAAGTTATTTGGAAACTCCGTTACTTTCGACACTACCTACAAAACCAATGTTTATTCAATGGTGTTCGGCATATTCTGCGGTTAACAAGCAAGAATAACTTACATGTCTTTCTATGATCATTTTTACAAGAAAACTTGATTTGTGTTTGTTCATTTCCACGGATATCGGTTCATTGTCCAACCTCTCATTTTCTTCTGTCAAATCAATCGTTTTTTCCGGTGTAATACATATATTATCATTTTCCACTTTACGACATGCTTGAGACGCTAATCGACAAACTTTTTCGATGAATACAGGGTCTTCTTGAGAAGATAGAACATAATCAGGAATAATTTTTCTTGCACCTAAAACAATGTTGTGGACGATATTATGTATAGTCATTTTATTCATTTCTTATTGATATTTTACCGCTTGTTGAACCTATATTTACATCCTCATTGACAACTTCAGGTACATCGAGATCTAAATCTTGAAAATCGAAAGATAGTTTGATAGGCAAACCGACAAATTCTTTCCTTGCATTGAACGGATCTGAATACATACAGACCTCTTGTTAGATAAAATTTGGAATAAAACTTTTAAAATTACTAAGAACCATATTACCATCAGTTGTTAGGTCAATTGTCTTCTCCGTAAAATCTTCTGTATAATCATATCTACTTTCGCTCTTTACTTTTACAAACTTGTATTCAGATATTATAGGATTAGAGTACATATATTCCACCTCGTCCGAGCTCTCACTCTTTTCTTCGCTAACTATATTTTTTTGCATTCGCAACTAATTACCCTATTGAAAAGACATGCAGTATAATTTTATAAAATAAGGAAAAATTGTATACTACAGGATATCATTCAATTCTCCAGGATTTGCAGCATTCTTCCCAGCAGTGTCCTCATCAATTAATCCTTTGCTGGTTTTCTTTCCATCTGAAATTGTTCATTTTAAGTCAGAAATAATACATTGCTACTTCTAACAAGTATTTCTTTTGTTAGATTTGTTACCTCTATCACTTTCGATGATATTTTTCGAGCTTTCACCTAAATGGTGTAAACCAGGGACCAGACCTCTCTTCAATTCCCAAGCTTCAAAGAATTCTTGTTTTACAGTAACCCCGGCTTTTTCTATAGTTCTTGAAGTAGAACCAACAATCTGAAGTTCATCGTCATCATCATTGAGCTTGGGAGTTAGGCAGTCTTGGCTGATGTTGAAGTTGAAGCTCGGGAACACGAAACAATTCTCCTTTATTTTGTTTTTCATTTCTGCTACATCTTTCTTTGTATCGTCTTTCACATTTTCGACAATTGTACATTTTGTATTAGAATCCTCTGGTGTTAAAGAACTTACCTTACTCAGGTCTTCATCGTTGACGTCGGGTGACATTTTTACACTGTCAGTATCTTTATTACCAGGAGTGTTCTCTTTTATATCAGACGTAGTTATATTAATCGTAACGGCAGCATCACTGAAGGGGGATCACATTTTAGCAGATTCATCGTCTTCATTAGCAGGAGTGTCGTCTTTGGTATCAGACTGATGTTCCTTATTAACAGAAAAATCAACATCTTCAATTTCCTTCAGGCTGCTTACCTCATCATTCTTCCCATCTACCTGGACAACAACACTGTTTTTCAAATTCATAGAAACCTTTGCTTCATCTTCTACGAGCTTCAGCTTGTTGCCTTCGACCTTCATAACTATAACGTATTTATGATGAACATTCATATGGGTTCCCTCATAATCTGTAGTATACAATTCAGACAAATGTGATATAATAAAAAAAAAGTAATTCATTTTACTTACTATCGGGAGACAGCGATGAACATGTCCCACTGGTGGCTGACAGCCTACCGCTGCGTCACAAACTTGTAATTGTAGGTTTTGAGATTTCCTTTTTCAATTTTTTCGGTTTCTTTGCACCAACCCTAATACCAAAAATTTCTTCATACTTGGACTCAACCTCTTTCTTCCGTTTGTCTCTTCTTTCAAGGACTAGGTTCCTTATTTTAAAAGGGGATTTAGGTTTTATCCACTGTTCTGTTGAGTCATTAGTATTTGCCTCCTTCCCCTTCATTTTCCTCTTTCTCTCGGAATCGTAAATTTCAGGTTCAACAAAACAAGCCTCTTGTTCGACCGAGTTCATATCAGAATTTTGCTCATGTTTACTGGTAGAAGAACTTGAACATTTGTCAGACACAACCTTTGACACACGTTCTTCCTTTATAATATCCATGCTCTTTTCAAATGAAATTTCGTCGATGAATACCTATCAATTGTACAATAAAAAATGAAACACTCATTCATTCAAATTTATATCGTATGAAATATTATCTCCTTACGATAAATTACCTCATCATCGTTGAGAAGGTCCAGTTTATCTTTCAAATATTCAATCTTGCCACCCTACTTCTTGAAGTAGGGTTAATTCTTCACATACGACTTGAAGGGAGCCGCTATCAATGTGTGTTTGAACAACCACACCTATAAATGCAATACAGATCAGAAAAAAATAGAAAATACAAAAAATTACATGTCATGTAAAAATTAAAGTTCCAATCATACCATTAAACACACAACGCAGCCATCGATGTATAGTTTTGATGGTTCATGTGTCTTTTTCCTCCGTAGCACGCTGTCCCTGCAAATGTCCATCCTTTCGAACAAGACAGAGTGTAGGAATTCTGCCCAGTTGTACTCAGCAACACGTCCTAAGTTGGATACATAATCCAAAAATTTCCTACCTATCTTATAACTGTTTTTACAACATAATACTGTTATAAATAAATATACAATCCATAGTCTTATCAAATCGTCCTCATCTGTCCTACACAAAGAGTCATTCAGGACTCTCTTGTTGATTGATGTTATAGCTTGCACGACAACCTCTCTCCTGATGTTGCAGTCTGTAGCAAAGTGTCTGAGCCACCAATCCTATTTACTCTTTGTTTTCTTCTTGATATCCACTTCTAGTCCGTCGGATGGAATACCAAGAATCTCCTCAAATTCTTTTATTGAAATTTCAGTCTTTTTCCATTAATAATAAAAATATTATCACCGACATACCTCCCGATTAGATCGTCAAAAAGACGCGCTCTGATTTTGAAATCAGGTATTGCGTAAAAATGACTAAAACAAGTAGACTTGTTTCTCTTGTTCACGTTGTCTGTGAAATTATTGGACTCATTCATCGACGCTTCGTTGTACGTCGGTATTCCAGATCGATGGCGAATTAGATGGTTAACTAAAACCATAAAATGAAAAAAAATAAAATAATATGATATAAACAATATGAATATTTCTAACTAATAAATACTTAACTGTTTGTATCTTCAGGGTCGCACTTTGTACTTCTTCCTTTCTTCTTCTTCCTAACCTCAGGGCCTTCATCCATAGAAGAACTTTTTTTATCAAAAACAACTACCTTCTTAGCAGAAATTACAGATTTCATCTTCTTCGCAGGTGTTTCATTTACTCTGCCTGACTTAGTGTCTGATCTTCCACGATTTTGTTCTTGTCTGTCATCAGATGATTAAGACATTTTATCAGACATTTTTTCCTCTTAGCAGAAGCTTGTTTCATTTTGGGGGAATCATCTATATTTTTAGCATGTTTTCCGTCGTCTTCTAAGTGTGTGCATTTTTCAACATACATTGGTTTCTTTTTCTTCACTGTCTAGATCTTCACTTTCATACCTCGTTTTGCCTTGAGAACGTCACCATCGGTCCTTTCATGTTTCTTTTCCACGAATTCTTCTATGTCATCAGGTGATAAAGACATTTTATCAGACAAATAACTTCTTCTAGCAGAAGTAGTACCTTCATTCCTCTTAGCAGAAGCATCCTTCATTTTGGAGGAATCGTTCCTTCTTTTAGAATGTAATCCATGGTCTTCTTGCTTTTTGCCTTTCTCAACTGGCATTGATTTCTTCTTCTTCACTGCCTGGATCTTTTTTTTCATTCTTCTATTTGGTTTGTGATCTACACCAACGCTCTTTTTCGCGTGTAGCCTCTTCTGATCATCAATCATTAACTTCCTCAGTGTTGAGTCGGAATCCTTTTCTTTAGATTTCTTCGGATTTCTCTCAGGAATTGTACCTGCAAAATATTACAATCGTTTGTTGTTTGAAAAATCAAAATCAATACTTACAATGAAACTAAGGATTTTTTCCAAACCAAAAAACTTATGGTACTTACTACCCTTTCTCTTACAAACGATGAACTGATCGGCCTCCATAGAACTATCTTTTACGGATGTTGATAGATTACAGTCAATATCTTGAATTAAACTATCAACGACTTCATTCGCCGTCTCACATCTCACGCTGCAATTTTTAGAATATGTAACAATTATTACGAATCAACTATTCATGTGGAAAAATAATAACGACAGCAAATGAACAATGATTATTAACCTTTCAATTCGTCATCATCGCTTGAAGACATTATCTCCCTGTTAGCAGTACATTCAAAGAAATTAGCAGAAATGATTATTTCTTCTACAGAATATGATAACATATGATATGAGTAAACTATTCCGATCAAAAACCATCAGAACAATGTATATAAACAAATATGTCACGGAAGAAGAAATAGTGTGAATGATTCGGTCACTGTTTTATAAAAAAAACGACAAAATAGAAACAAATATGTCACATGTAAATACATGGGTAAAAAGAATACATTTGGTCTTCCGCATGAACAATGACTCACAATACATCATGTGCTTATGAAACACCCATATTTATACAAGTTGAAATGGAGTTTTAGTTCTATGAACGGTTACTCATTTCTATATAACCGACAGACTTTAATATACGTATTAAAATACATATAAAAATGGTTAGTTTTTGTTTTGAATCGCTGCTTACTATTTTTGGACAGAAAAAAGGCAGTTGAGAAGAACGGGGGATCCTATGTGTTCAATGCAAAAAAATATTTACTGGGTGTAGCGGTCGGCGGAAATGTCATCGGTAAAAATATCGAAGAACTTATTAGGAAGGGAAAAATATTTTAGAAAGAGTGATAGGCCTACCACTAAATCGAGGTAAATAACGAACGCGGTAGTCGACGTATCGCCAGACGCCGGGTAGACGAACTGCAGGTCTTGGTCGGCGAATGTAGTTGCTTGTAGAGGTCGGCGAGAAAAAACGAATGGAGTGACCGGTCGACGAGAGACAAAGAACGATTGCAGAATGGAGGTCGGCGGGAAAAAAATCGCTTTGGTGTTTTCGGTAGGAAGACTGTAGAGACGATGGGTTTGGGGGATTGGGAATTGAAAATAAAATTTCAACCTGCAACTGATGGAACAGTCCACACTCCTACTGCATGCCTACTACATAGCTAGGTAATAGCTAGTAAGATTATAGTACATTCTATTGTCAGTCCACAATCACTCTTTTTTTCTCTCAACCGGTTACATGCAACCGGTAACAAGTTTAGCAGGTTGGTGGGAGAAAAAATCGACGGCCATTAAAGCTCCTTAAAACGGACAGTCGAGATCTGGAGGGGTTCTCATGAGAAGTGTTCTCAACTGATATGGACTGTAAATGAATAATATTATTTTGTAACAACTTAAGGACCTTATAAAAAATACTCGATTAAATAAAAAATAATCTTAAATCTAAAAAATAATAAGAAAAAACCCTAAATCCTAAAAACATTCCCGTTGCTCCCGAAGGATCTTCCCCGCTGCCCTTCCCTGGTAGGTTTCCGGTGACTCGTCGCTGTCTGGTATGATCGGAAGTTTGGAACGACTTTTCCGGTAAGGAAGAGTAACGCGATATGCTCTTCCTTAGTCCTCGTCCTAGGGAAATACCCAGTAACGTGAATACGTGATAGGGAAATACAATATCAGGGATTTATTTAAAATATAGAAAATACAGGGGGTATATTGAAAAAAATATATAAAAAAATGTCGCATATTGGGTAGCATATGCGACCCCAGGCATCGCCTGGTCGCCTAGCCGCCTGAAAAAGCTTGACTCATCCTATCGCTGTTTTCGACGGATTCATCGTCGCTAAAAATTACTATAGTGTTCGGATAGTTGGACGTAACCGAAACTTCAGAAACCGGGGAAGATTCAGTTTCACAGTCAAAAGAAGGACCTTGCATGGTGGCATTCGCGTCTGAACAATTCGACCCGCAGGATATTTCACACCTCCCGTAGCCGGTGCTCTTTTGTCTCGTCGGGGACCAAATAACCTTAGTGGATGATCCATCATCGGGGGCCTCCTAGATGGTTGCTTCACTCTCATTACGATTGACGGATGACGAGAGCTCGATGGACCTACCGCCCGCGGAACATACACTGGATCTGGTTGAAATGGAGGTACAACAGGTACTGGTACTGTTGCAGGTACAACAGGTACTGGTACTGTTGCAGGTACAACAGGAACTTATGGACGCACTTCCGGAACACGTATCGGAAATGGAGGTATGCGCGGTATTTGTTTTTCTTTCCTTCCCATTATGCTATATCAAACAATTTATTTCAATTATACATTCAAAATATTGACTAAACAATAATTAAGTAATGAATTTAAAAAAACTAATCAATAAACTAAAATGATAATTGAAATAAGAAATCAGAAATCGAGAATAGAGGAGTTTGGAATAAACCTGTGAGTTTGAAAATAACATATATAACATAAAATTATACCTGCAAATAAACATATATACGACATACAAATGAAGATACATGCATCTCGGTAAAAAATATTAAATCATCTAATTAAATATAATAAGAACTCATTCATATATTATAGGACCTCAATGAAAGCAGAAATTAGTATGAGAAATGTGAATTCCAGTTAAGTTCATTGAATCACTACATAAAGGAGACGTAGATCATTGAATCATAAAAAAGATAAGTACAGAGAGTAAGTAAAAAAACTAAATATAACCTTAAGTCCCTAACCTAAAAGCAAAAAAATTCACTAAACAGAATATTTTAATAAAACACAACCATTCAAATGAATGCAAAAACAGAATAATAAAAAATCAAAATGGAGGAATTGAGTGTTACTAAAAACAAATTCTTAACATTTTGATTCTAAGTTACTTATCATCAACCATTCAAACAGAATTCAATTACAGCAATCGATTACATAAATCAATTACTTAAACATTGTATCTTTTACAGAAATCGAAGAAAAAGAGTAGAGAAAATAGAAAATCGGGAAATAAGAAATGGGGAAAAGGAAATCGATTACCTGTTTGAAGAAGACACCGGAGGGATATCTGTTCAAGAAATGATAATGGTCTGTATTTGTAAAAAATAAATTGTTATATTAATAATGGTCTGTACTATTATTAATTTTGTAAAAATAAATTGTTATATCATGCTTTTTCTTTCTATTTTTTCTTAATCCAGGAAACAAAAATATTGAATAAGGATTGCCTACTTGCCTGATTGTCTCTGCTCTCTTTTTAAATAGAATAAGGATTATGAATAACAGGGTATATATGTCTAATTACAGATGCTTCTAGAACATATACAACCAACCAACCAACTAATTACATACATTTATTTATTTACTTATTACGCTTTGCACAGTTATATTGAATCGTCGTTTTTTTTACTATGCTGAAATTGAAAGTTATTCGTATACACCAATGAATGAGCTTATAGAAAAAATCTATAAGCAATTCTTTTGAGTTATCATTTTTCAGTCAAATTAGATCAATTTGACTAAAAATTCTCTCAAATTTCGCCTATTTTGATGTGTATTTGTTTGTATTTTTTAAGTTTACTACTTTCAAATGTTAGTGTGCATTTTTTATTAAAATATTGCATGACATAAAAAGTGTAACAGTCGTAATAGACCAAGCTGAGGCAGAGGAGGTCCTGGAGTCGGAACTCCAATTAAAAGCAAAGGCAGGAGACCAAGAAACTATTTCGGTCGAACGCGAGGAGGCTCGCCCAACTAGGAACCGGAAATCTACACGCAAGGATGAATTTCTTTATGATTAAGTTTGTTGTTAAAAATTAGTTAGAGTTAATGGGTCGTGGTAGTTAAAATGTGATGTTATAAATAGTATGAATCAATACAGAGGCGGGATCGAAAAATTTAAACAAACAACTCTCTCATCCACTTCAGGATCCTCCGGGATTTTCTATCTTCCACCTTCGGCCCTTCGGGGAATTATTCCTTGCGTTCCAACTCGACGTTTGACGGCGCCGACTACCGCTTCCGACCGGTCAGCGCTGTTACAAAAAGTTCAAAGTTTGATCACTATTAGTAATTAGTAGGATATCTAATCAAAATAATCTGAATTACAAATATTTTTTTAGGTGATGGTTCTGGTACGCTCAGAAGCGTAAAATCAATGATCAGAGTCTAATCTGGTCGCACCTGAGCCTGGATTTATTTTTTTATTATCTAATTACAGGAAATGAGTACTAACTATTTGCAAATAAATTACATGTTGAAGGATTGAGGTCACCGGCCGGATGTCTCGCCGAAACAGGAAGTCGCCGCTCCGGAAGTCGGAATCAAGATTGGGTGGGAAATCCGAGAATTGCCAGTGCCGTTGGAAATCGCAGGAGGAGAGGAAGCCCTGTAGGTCGCCGGTGCAGTTGGAAATCGCCGCTGCCGTTGGAATCGTCGATGCCATCGGTTGAAATCACGGTTGAGTGAAATCGGGGGTTTAGGAGTTGGGAGTTTAGCGATGGGTTTAAAATTTAGGGGTTTGAGGTTTTATTTGGGGATTAATTAGAGAATTTTGCATTTTGCATTAGGTTAGGGTTAAATATTACTAATTTGATGGGTTTAAAAAGATTTAGGGTTAAATTTTAAAAAATTCAAAAATTTGTTTTAAATATAAATGACTCATTTATGGACGGTCTATCAAAAAACCGTCTCTAAATGTCAAGGCCGGCGACGGTTTACCGGAGAGTCGTCGTCAACCATTAACGAAAAATCAGAATTAGAGATGGTCTATCCTTCTTCAGATTTAGAGACGGTCAGAATACCTCGCTAAATCCGTCTCTAAAGGTCTGTTTTCTTGTAGTGTCAAGGAAGAGGTTAAATGACATCATTTAGTAAGTTAACTCCGATTAACTGGAGGTAGTATGATATAAATATTACTAACGGTTGCATGTGTGAATATGCGTAGCACTTAACCCCAACGTGAGGATGTACGTGGGATCAATTCCATGAAATTGATCCTATAAATAACTAATGGTTATGGTAATACAAGGAATGGGGAGCGAGCAAAATCGCGAGTTGAAGACCGGTCACTGACTGCGAGCGAGCCTGGCGGCGATCAACCGAGAAAGAGTGACTGGAAGAGAGCGAGCGAGGTCACCCCAGATCAGATGCACTCCACGCCTTGCCTCTAGATCAGATCTCCTCCCTAACTTCTTTTTTAACTGGATCGAATGACCTCGGCTCCACGCCTGACTACAAACGAGCGAACACCCAGTGACCGCGAGCGAGATCTTTCCGCGAGCAACAGTTCACCCACCTCCTGCAGGATCACGTCCACTTCCGGTGAGCGACATATACAACCACCAGAAGATAGGAGGAAATCTCGCTATTGGTTTTTGACCTATAAGCCGAAGACTAGCATGCTACATCTATTCTATATATCTTATCTACTTTTAGTTGTTTAGTTAATTGGTTTGTAATCTCTTTATTTTCTATTTAATTTAAATCACCTTTAAAAAAAATACAAGGAATGATATGAAAAAATATTTTTTTAGTATTTTGTTATTCTTTAGTCATTAGTCTTTAGTTATCCGATAGGCTTTACGTCGTATCATCCCACCTATTCATTATTTCCATTTCCCATGTGTATGACCCGGATCCATTTAACTGGGCAAGACCCAGACCCGGTTATATCCTTACATGAAGCTGAAGCTTGAAGGTGGACTGAAGGAGTGAACTGTGAACCGTGAAGGTTTCACTTATGAAATAAAAAAAATGTCTAAATGAACGGTTGAAATTTGATAGACACTTAATCAAATAGTTTAATCACCATGCAGTCATGCATCCACCTGTAAGGCTGTAATCCACAGCCGTCAACCAGCTGTGAAGGTGAATTTAAACTAGATCAACGGTTGTAAATCGTTGTAAATCCATGAAAAAACTACGGGGGAGATTACTATATTTTACCAAAAAAATGGTACTAACCATGCGATTATTTCAACAAAGAATTTGATTTACGTCCAAATTAAAAAAACCATCTCCCGTCTTTCCTCTCATCGACTCATCTTATCTCTTTTCTATCCGCGCTACCTCCTTCTTACAAAACCCTCGCACAATCCCTAAGGATTCCCAAAAACCATGGATCCCGACCCCCAATCCACCTCTACAGCATCCGTAGCATCTTTTCCTGCATCTATCGAGCCCCAGAGTTCCATCGCAGTCTCTGTAAACGACGTCGCAGCTGCTGTGCCCGAGAAGTTGAACGATGAGACCGAGGATAAGTTGAGCGTTGGGACTGGAGATAGGTTGGAATTTGAGAAGGGGGCGAAACCTCTGGTGGATGTTGCGGAGAGGGGGAATGATGTATTTTTATTGCAGGAGACTGATGATGCGGTAAATATTCCTTTATCGGAGAAAGGTGAGGGTTTGGATGGTGTAGCGAAAGTTCCTTTTTCGAATATTTCGGGCTTGGGTCGTGAGGAGGTTGTGGTGAATCCGAGTTATGTGGAGAAAGTTGATTTCACAGAAGACCATGGAAAGACTTCACCGAGCTTCAATTCACAGGTGGCGCAGGTGTTGGAAGAAAAAAGTAGTGCTTTGGGTGTTGATAAAAAAGTTGTGGATCTGGAAAAATTGGACGCTGTCAATTTCAGTTCTCCTCAGCCAACTGCGTCATCCGGAGAATTTTGTGAAGAGGTAGATATTTTTGAGCATCTCAAACCAGAGACCGTGTTTGCAGAGGGAATTAAGGAGATGGATGGAAAGACAACAGGTTCCGAAGCTTTAGTCGATATCAATGAAAAGATAAATGTTTCAAAGTCTATTGAACAACAGACCATTACCGTAAATGAAACTGATACGCTCCAAAGTACTGGTACTGAAGAACCATTTCAGTCATTTCAATCAAATGGAAGCACTGATGGGCAATCTACTCTTGTAGATTCTGTGACTGGTGGTGTCAATTTTGAAGTAAGTTCAATATTAGCAACCATTTTTGTTGTTGCCGCTCCACTTTGTAGAAAATTAGATTGTTTTGGTTGATATTCAGAATGTTGTGATGTGCAGGTTCTCAATTCTGATGTTGTTGGACATGAAAACATTTCCAATGAAGTGATCAACACTCTCCAGAGTGCTGGTACTGAGAAACCACCTGATTCATTCCAATCAAGTAGAATCATAGATGGTCAATCCACTTTTGTGGATCATGGAATGTCCGAAAGTGCAAATTCTGAAGTAAGTCAATAAAATATTAGCTTCTAATTCTTAAATATATATTGATGTTTGGATTATGCTGGGAAATGGGAAAATGACAGTATTTTTTGCTGATTCCGAAGTATATTATATTATAATGTGCAGGTTGTCACTTCAGATGTTTCTGGAGATGAGAATATTTCAATGGAAATGCATGACACACCCCAGAGCACTGGTACTGAGAAACTACATGTGGATTCTGAAAACCCGTCATTTCAATTAAATGGAGCCAAAGATGGAAAATTCACTATTGTGGATTCTGGAACAATTGAAAGTGTAGCTTCTGAAGTAGGTTAATTAAATGCCAGTTATTAAATTCATGTTTATGTTCTGAGTTCTGACTATGGTGGAAAATGTCAGTATGTTTGTTGATTCGGTATATAATGTGCAGGTTGTCAATTCAGATGTCGCTAAAGATGAGAAGATTTCCATTGAAGTGGCCAAGACTCTCCAGAGTGTTGGCACTGAGAAATCACTTGAGTCATTTCAATCAAATGGAGACATAGACGGGCAATCCACTCTTGTGGATTTTGGAACGGTTAGAAGTGCAACTTCTGAAGTTTGTAAATCAAATATTACCTGCCAAGTTCTTGTTAATGTTTTTAGTTCTAACTATGGTAGAAAATAATAGTATTTTTGCTGATTCAGAAGTATGTAATGTGCAGGTTGTTAATTCAGATATTTCTGCAAGCAACGTGACTTCAAATGAAGTGGAAGCTGCAAAAGAGATGGTTTATGATGAGAAGGCAGAATTTAAAGAGACGAATGAAGGAAAAAATCCGGTTTCCAAGGAACCTGCAAAAGTTGCAATCTTGGAAAGCTCTGAAACTGCCAAGCAGATCTTGAAGGATCTTAACAAAGTCTCTGTGCCTTCAAGTTCACAAGATTTTCCATCTCAAAATGACGGTCAGATCATTTCTGATTCCGACGAAGATGTTGAGAGCGACGAGGAGAGTGATGGGAAAGAGTTATTCGACTCAGCTGCCTTAACTGCTCTTTTGAGGGCTGCACAGGGTGGTTCTTCTGATGGTAATTCCACTTTTTCCAACACTGACGCTGCTCGTATTTTCTCTGTAGACCGACCTGCAGGTTTGGGATCCTCAGTACCATCACTTCTGAGACCTAGTGTTACGCGGTCAGTTCGACCAAACTTTTTAAATTCTTCAGATCTGGCAGTTGCAGGAACTGATGATGAAACCCCTATGGATGAGGAAGAGAAAAACTTGCATGATAAGGTTGAGCAGATTAAGGTGAAATTTTTGCGAATTGTTCGTAGATTGGGTCAGTCTCCTGAGGATACTGTTGCTTCTCAAGTTCTTTATCGCCTGGGCTTGGCAGAAGGACTCAAACGTGGAAGACAATCAAATAGGGCATTTGGCCTTGAGAATTCAAAAAAGAAGGCACTGCAGCTTGAGGAGAAAGGAAATGAGGATTTGGATTTCTCTTGTAAAATTCTTATCCTAGGAAAATCAGGAGTTGGCAAGAGTGAAATAATAAACTCCATCTTTGGAGAGCGGATGGTTGTCACAGATGCTTTCAGGTCAACCACACATTGTGTCAAAGAGATTGTTGGCTATATTGATGGAGTTAAAGTTCATCTCATAGACACTCCTGGGCTCACACTATCTTCTATGGACCAACCCAAAAACAAGAAAATTCTTTCATCGATAAAGAAGTTCACGGAGAAATGCCCACCTGACATTGTGCTTTATGTAGATCGACTTGATTCCCAAACTCGAGATTTCAATGATTTACCTCTGTTGAAGTCAATTACTAGCACATTGGGATCAGGCATATGGTTCAATGCTATTGTTGCTCTCACTCATGGTGGTTCTGCGCCTCCTGAAAATGCAGATGGTTCATCGATAAGCTATGATGGTTTTGTAGCTCAGAGGTCTCACATTGTTCAACATTCAATCAGACAAGCTGCAGGAGATATGCGCCTGATGAATCCAGTTGCTCTTGTTGAGAATCATCCTTCATGTCGAAGGAACCGAGAAGGACAAAAAGTTCTTCCTAATGGGATGACTTGGAAGCCACAACTTTTGCTTCTTTGCTACTCTTCAACGATATTAGCTGAAGCAAATTCTCTACTGAAACTTCGAGATCCTCCTACGTCAAAGCTCTTTGGTTTCCGTGTTCGATCTCCCCCACTGCCATATTTGTTGTCTTCACTTCTCCAATCAAGACCACATCCCAAACTAGCCACTGATCAAGGTGATAATGTTGACTCTGACATTGATTTGGGTGATTTATCTGATTCTGATCAAGAAGAAGAGGACGAATACGATCGGCTTCCACCCTTCAAGCCTCTTAGGAAATCTCAAATTGCAATGCTCACTGCAGAGCAGAAGAGTGCTTATTTTGATGAGTATGATTACAGGTTTAAGCTTATGCAGAAGAAGCAGTTAAAGGAGGAAATCAAAAGAATGAAGGAAATGAAGAAGAGGGCAAAGAGTGGACAAACTCAAGCTGATGCTCCAAATGCTGAACTGCCAGATGATTATGATCAGGATGCTACTCCTGCTGCTGTTCCCGTTCCTCTACCAGATATGGTCCTGCCACCCACATTTGACTGTGACAATCCAGCATACCGCTACCGCTTTTTGGAACCAACCTCACAGCTTCTTGCCAGACCAGTGCTGGATAGTCATGGCTGGGATCATGATTGTGGTTATGATGGTGTCAGTCTTGAAGAAAATGTTGCTTTAGCCGGTCGATTCCCTACTGGTGTAGCAGTTCAGATCACCAAAGACAAAAAAGAATTTAACATCCATTTGGATTCATCTATTGCAGCAAAACATGGGGAAAATGCGTCATCACTTGCTGGCTTTGATGTTCAATCTATTGGTAAGCAGTTTGCATACATTCTTAGAGGTGAAACCAAGTTCAATAGCATGAAAAAGAATAAGACTGCTCTTGGAACGTCGATGACTTTCTTGGGGGATAATATAGCTACTGGGGTAAAGATTGAGGACCAGGTTTTGATTGGGAACCGGGTGAGTCTGGTGGGCAGTGGCGGTGCTATTCGTTCCCAAAGCGATACAGCATATGGAGCCAATATAGAAGCAAAACTGCGGCAGAAGGACTATCCAATTTGCCAGGATGTTTCCACATTGGGTCTCTCTTTGATGAAATGGCGTGGAGACTTGGCTTTAGGAGCAAATTTTCAATCTCAGGTTCCGGTTGGAAGAAACTCGAAGATGGCTCTTCGTGTTGGACTTAACAACAAGCTCACTGGCCAAATTACCGTCAAGACTAGCAGCTCCGAGCAGCTTCAGCTCGCACTGATGAGTGTCATTCCAATCACCATGTCCATTTACAACTTATGCTACGGTGAGCCACTTCAATAGAATTCCATTAGTTTTAACCATCAAACCAAGTACATCTTCATCTTGCTCTCTTTCCCTGCTCCCTGCCACTTTTTCTTCTAAAAATATTTTGCCTGCTTGCATGTTACTTTTTTTCCCATTTCAGAACTCGAGTCGTTATGTTATATCTTTGATTTTGAAATCCAAATAATCAAATTGCAGTGGTATATACCACATATATCTGCTTGTATCATCATTTTAATTTGGGTTGTTATGCTAATTGTATTCTATACCTATCTTGTTTTTATATCAATAATCAATATGGTTAGATGATGAATTCAAAATAAAAATAATGGAAATAATGCTTCAGGACACAAACACCATTATCACCCTCAAATCTTAATAATAACAACAATTGTAAAAGAAAACAATCCTCATATGGATCAGATTCCAACATAGAATGATCGATAGAAATGAGAAATCAACGCCTGCACCTAGTAATCTTATTGCATCCACGAGAATACTGGTTGGCCTTAGCACCGGGCCTGCAGTTATAATAAGAACTGCCTTTACGACTACAGGGAATAGAGTTTTTCTTCAAAGCTGCAAGCGAGATGTGTTTTTGGCCACTTGCAAGGATCCTCCTGTTCACCTCTGAGTCCATCTCAAACTCCATATTGAGCTCCATCTCATCTTCGATCAACCCACCCGACAACGGCATCATACTTGCTTCTGCTTTTGTCGTTGAAGCCATCACGACCATCGCCACCACAAGTGCTACAAACAAAGTAACCCACCTCAATTCCCCTACCATGATTTTCTTGATTCCTTTTTCAGTGGTTGTGTTTTTTGGAAGGATGAGGGACAAAGGGTTATACTTATATCAGTGTTTGGATTCGTGGACAACATGTTTGTTCTCGTTTTTTAAAATATTACAAATTTGCACGACAGAACGTGGTGGCAAAGAAGATCGTAGACTTGCAGCATTGTTGTGGGTATCTATCATTTTTTTTATAAGTACATACTGAGATTCGAACCTTGAACCTCCAACCATTTTAGTAATGATTGTGATCAATCGAATTGTGTTGAAAATCTATTCCTCATTCATGGTGGTTGAAGGTAACTAACATGAAATTATTAGACAATAAATATTAAAGTTTTTAAGAATCTACGTAAAAATTCACACACCTACACTCTCTTTTAAGAGTTACTATGAAATGTTATTGAGTGTTTATCGTAATATATATGAATATAAATAAATAAAAAATACAGATAACACGTTAGTAGGTCTCTCGAGATAATACTTAAAGAAATCATTAAAAATATCAGTCTTTTCTTTGATATAGGATGTTGTCATTTTTTGAAAGAGCCATTGTTACATTTTGAAAACTTTTATGATAAAAGTACCACCAATTTTAGTTACTATATAACTAAATTACATAACTAATAAAAGAGAATCAATAAACTTTTTGTTTATTTATTTTTACTTATATTTTGTATTTGTATTCTTTAAAATTATTTTATAATTTTGGTAAAGTCTATATTATAATTTATTTAATTTGTTTATTCAAAAAATAAATCTAAAATGGATATAACTTATAAGGTTTAAGGGGGTAATGTTTAAATTTAAAAATATAATAAATTTTTAGTCTTAATAATCCTATATCTAATATAATATAATATAAATTATTAATTTTTTTTTTTAAATCGTGGCAAAATCGAGGTAACCAGCCTGGGTTTTGTCCGGTCCGTTCTCACCCCTACTTTCAAGTATAATTTTTGTAATAATAATATTTTTCAAGGCGTATTTTCATATTTCAACATTAAAGGAGGACTGAGGAATACCGTTAATCTAATTTCATCAATTTTTAATAAAATAGAGCATTAGAGGATTTAGATTTTAGAGCTTATGAATTTTACTTACCAAAAAAAAAAATTATGAATTTTCCCTCTAATAAAATATATTAAGTATTAACAGATTAGAAATTTAGAATGTAAAGCAATCCGATTATAATAAACGATTTACCATCATTCCAAAAAGGAAAATAATCGGACGGCTGAGGCTTCGGATCAAACTGCTATATAAATATTTCGTTTTAGGGTTTTTATTGTAAGTGTTTTCAGAGGGCGTGTCGATCTGCCATATTCTTACGCCGTCGACAGACAGGGCTTTTAGCATGGTTCGATTTTTTTTCCCGTTTGAATACCTTAATCTATGTCATTTGTATATCAAATTGCATTTTCTGTTTCATCATCTTTCGATCTAATCTGATTACGATTCATAGGTTGGATTTTTTATCCTTTAAATTATTTTCTGTGGATACATTTCATCATATATTCTTACATCAAATCGATAAAGAGCTGCCTGCATTTGTTAGTTAATTTTAAGACCTAATTGCTTGGTTCTAAATTATTTTCAGTTTCGTTGTAATCTTTTTTGCCACAGGCGAGAGGTTTGAAGAAGCATTTGAAGAGGCTCAATGCTCCAAAACACTGGAGTCTTGACAAGCTTGGTGGTGCCTTCGTGAGTTTTTTTTTTTAAATTTTAAATTTTATTTATGTAGATGTATAATCGTTTAGTGAATTAAAAGCTAATGGTTTCAGGCACCTAAACCATCATCTGGTCCTCACAAAGCAAGAGAGTGCTTGCCTTTGATTCTTATTTTGAGGAACAAACTAAAGTATGCTCTTACTTACCGTGAGGTTATTGCAATTCTCATGCAACGACATGTTATGGTTGATGGCAAAGTTAGGACTGATAAGACATATCCGGCTGGATTCATGGGTACAGAATATTGAGGCACATTCTATTTTCTTATAACTTCTGATGTTAAAATTTGAATCTTTTAAGTAATTATTTTTCCTCTATTTGTTTAGATGTCGTGTCAATTCCAAAAACAAATGAGAATTTCCGACTTCTCTATGACACCAAGGGTCGATTCCGTCTACATTCTGTTAGGGATGAGGAGTCTAAGGTATTCCCAAAATCAATAAAGTTTTATTTTCATATTTTTTTTTGATTTGATCTTATCCAATTTCAATTGTTTTATTTTCTCTGCATGTAGTTTAAGCTTTGCAAGGTTAGATCTGTTCAAATTGGACAGAAAGGCATTCCATATCTTAACACCTATGACGGACGTACCATCCGTTACCCTGACCCTCTTATCAAGCCTAACGACACTATCAAGCTTGACCTTGAGGAAAATAAGATTGTCGACTTTATTAAGTTTGATGTGGGCAATGTTGTGATGGTCACTGGTGGAAGAAATACAGGTCGTGTTGGTGTTATCAAGAACAGGGAAAAACATAAGGGAACCTTTGAAACCATCCACGTTCAGGATTCTACTGGTCATGAATTTGCTACTCGTTTGGGCAATGTGTTTACTATTGGAAAGGGCTTAAAGCCTTGGGTGTCTCTTCCCAAGGGCAAGGGCATCAAACTCACAATCATTGAAGAGGCAAGGAAACGAGAAGCTGCTGCAGCAGCCACTATTTAATCTTTTCTTTATAATTCAGGTTTGTCTCTATTTATGCTTAAAAGTTGAATCTGTATATAAATAAATAAGGATCTTTGAACTACGGATATATTTGTTTATATTTTCTTTTTTCAGGTAATGTGGTGTTTCTTGACGAGTTGCAGCAGACTGTTTATTTTTTGTTGTGTTTTATTTATCTATGCATGTATGTCCTTAGGTTTTTGACGTTTTTATTGTTAAATTCGAAATTATTTTTAAATGTTGAATTTATAAAACCTCAAATTTTTAAATGTTGAACTTGTTTATAAAGGTTTTTTTTCTTTCTTAATTAATGTTCTTTTGGTAATACCAAAACCTTCATTTTTTAACCAAGTAATTATAACAGTGTTAAGTATCAAGCAGTATATTTAAAAAAAAATGGCGATTCTTCGATACATCACTCAAAAGCTCTCTTGAATATAATTAAGTCTATTTTATTTCTGAAATAGTGAAATTTATTAATGTCGAATATAAGGTTTATCTATTTTCATATTTTTACATAAAATCTATTTGGTTTGGCGTCTGCTTGTTTGCAAGTAAAATAAAGAATCAAAGAAAAATTTTGATAAGTAAAAGATCATGTATTCATATTGACGAAGTACTTTGTTGAAATTAAATAAAGTTAATATTATTTTATTTTTTTGTTGTATCTAAATATACATCATGAAATAAATTTAAAGACATCAATTCAATTATCTTTTATTTATTTTTTTCTTTTCATAGATTAGAAATTTCATTGCTGAAAAAGATTATATTTTAATTCATAATTCTCCTCAATAAATTATGCAAGATACATTGAAATGATTGAATAACAAAAAATGTTTTAGTAGATTGATTGACGCATCCAGTAAACGAAAAAAAACTATAAAATCACATGATTACGAAATGGAATAACTTAGGATTGAAAATCTTTTTCTCTCTCAAGAGCTTTACCTCGCTCAGGTTTGAAGTGTTCAAACAAGCCAACCCAACAGGCCTCCTACACCTTGGTTTTGTTTTGTACGTAAGGCAGCTTCCTCCTCTGCAATAGTCTTCTGATGACGAAGTAGTTGTACTTCCTTCTTCAATTCTTCCATTGTTTGTAGTTTTTGCCGCAGTTCAGCTACATCAATCTGTTTGTTGTTTCATGTCGAAGTGTTAAATCAGTTAGTCATTGGTCAAAGAATAGGTTAACATAACATGAATTCGTCCATGCATTCCATAAATAACTAAACATTTCCTAGAGACACCAAAAACTATTGATAAGTTACGAAAAATGAACTTTTAACACCTTGTATCACACGGAAAGAGATCTTCATCACTACTGCACTACACTAATTGTTGCAGACCATTGTTTTAAAAGCAGTCACTTAATTACTAGGATTCAAAAGAAAAGAAAAGAAAAGAAAAAACAAGACAATGATTTCAACTTAAGAGACTAGATTATTGGGAAGATCCCTACATAGTATTCTATTAGCTTTGTGTGGGTGAAAAATTGTCAATCATTCAGACAATGATTAATTGCAAAAAATAAACGCACCTCAAGTTTGAAGCACTGATTGTAACTCCTGCATTTAGATATTTATATTAGATAAATAAGGTTAGAGAATGAAACTATTAAGATCACATTTATTCCAGATATTTTTATATAAGTTTTAAAATATTATAAAATAAAAGCATAATTTTGCCTGTGTCAGGATTATCTTCTGTGCCTCTGCATCATCTAGCTTTTGCTTAAGATGGAGAGATTTTGACTTTTCCTTGGCAAGTTCTGCTTCTAGTACTCCTTTCTCTGACCTAAGGTCTTCTAGAAGTTTGATATTCGTTTCATCACTTCTGATATCCTACAAGATATAACATGTTTAAACTTTAAACATACAAGATAAAAGTTCAAATTTTGACCTAATATAAACCATATTAGCCAATAAGCCAATAAGGACAACATAGAATCTTTTATAAAATGCCTTGGCAACTATAGAACCACACAGATATCCACTCTCCCACACTCAGAAGTGCTTAGGTCCAAGGGTACAAACACCGAACTCAGGAATTTGGTCCAGGATGCCTCCTAAATTCTCTACGTTGCTCTGTAGAATTAAGGTGAAAAGCTTGAACACCCTAAACAAGTTACAGGGATGGGGAAACAACCTCCAATCCACCTGTCCTCTCTGTGGGTCAGAGGATGAGACCCATCCGGCACCTCTTCTTCAATTGCTTTTACACTAGGCATCTACTCTTTGAAGCCAAAAGTAGTCTCAGAAAAAGCTTAACCTATCCTTAAGTATATATAAGTATAAGCTTCGTAAGATATTTTTTCTTTTAATGCATATTTACCTTAACAAAAAAAGTAGTCCCAGTAATTCTATGCATAGTTCAAAAAGCGGTCAGCTTTTTCAGGTTCCGCTTTTTCAGCTTTGAGCGCTTTAGCGCGCTTAAAACTGAAAAAGCGATAATGGCATTATTGTAAATAAATGTAATTTTTTTAAAACCTGTAAATATATGATAAAATCATAAAACATAAAATATATATAAACCTGTAATTATTCAAGACATCATCCAAATTATTTGAAAAACATTTACAAGTCATATAACCTAATCATCTAGACGAGCACCAATATCTATATTATCTCTAAAAATTTCTTCCATTTCATTAGAGTGATAAAGGAAATTAGGGTTTTATTAGAAGGGTATTGGGTTTATATAGTTAGATAGAAATTGGAGGGGTAGGAAGGGAAATTAAAATAGTTTAAGTTATTTCACATGGGTAATGGGTTGCCCCAACCCAATAACCCAACCCGACACGATAACCCGGCCAGAAAAAGCGATTGAGAAAGCGCTCCTGGAGGAGCGCTTTGTCGCTTAAAGCTAAAAAAGCGACGCTTAAAGCGTCGCTTTTTAAACTATGATTCTATGAGCGACGAGGAGCAAGATACCTCTATCCCCCACAGTGGATATCAAAATGGGTGATGCCATGGAAAAATAGAAAAGTTTATACACGGAACAAGCTGCTAGGCTACCCACTGGCTTGTATTAGGTTCTCAAATATGATGTGAAAGGAATAGGAGGTTAAAACAAAATGCACTTAGACCCTCAGAAATTGTCAGCAGAGAAATACTGAAGGATGCGAGTACTGTCTATGGCGCCACATCCTATAAGAAAAGCAATCTATATCAGATTGAAATTCAGACCATAATGCTGGCCGGGGTCATAGCTGTATAAGAGAGTGACAATGTTATTACATATTTTTACATTTGATTCCATTTCTCCCTAAATTTGCAATGACCACCTCTACTTTTTTCAGTAATTAAATCTTTAATTCATCAAAAAAGTTTAAATTAAAAGAACATGAAAATTGAAAACCCCTAAAATGGAAGAAGAGAAAATAAACACTGTCAGATAAATAAATCCATTAATCAAAGAAGAAACGGGTATCTGTATATAATTCTATATATGTAGAAAAATAGATAATCTGATTAAAAAACGAATGGTATAAACAAACTCAATCTGATAATAACCTCATTAATATTTATTGATGAATAAATATCATAAGACACCTTATACCAAGCCAAAGTATCTTATTAATCTAATGATAACTAATAACTAAAATCTAATCAGAATGAAGAATCCTATAAAAATCTTCCTAAAACCCTTAACAAAATCAATCCCGAGGAAAATGCATAACACTACATATAAGCTTTAATAGTATTATTATTTTAAACGTTACCAAATGCTCTGAATCGATATTGTCCATGATGATTTCTTTTGCTCTTCCACTTTGAAGTGAAGATTCAATTTCAATTTCCACATCATTAAGCAAAGTTGAGGTAGGAAGTAAAACTTGAGTGTCTTCAGGTGCATTGTTTTCTATTGTCTTAGATGACAACACATCTGATTTACATCTTGGTTTTAGAACATAGACCTGACGAAAGTGTACATAGAAATGATTGACTGAAATACGTATAGAAACATAGTTCAAATCATACAAAAATGTTACGTGCATCAACCTCTTTGCTATATCGTCCATTATAACCTCCATATGAAACAAGGATATCTTCTCCAGTGCAAGAACTCAGAACCAAACTCAGCCCCTGCAATATGAATATGAAACACCTGTCAATTGCCAATATATACAAGAAAATGTGCTCAAATGTTAAGTCATCAATACTCAACATTGACATAACATTTATCATTACATTCAGAAGGACCAGCTCAAATGGTTTCATGACACTAATGTTTACATGAGACTGTGTGTTCAATCCCCAGTGAATCTACCCATTTCAAATTTACCCAATGACTTGTTAGGTAGACGGTATCCTTACCCACATAGAAAGTTTTCTCTCTTAAAAATAGAAGGCATAAATCATCAGAAGAAATCAGGTCATTCATCATCAAACCTCATGAATCACAAGAAGCTAAACCAAACCCCTTTAGGCATGAGGAACAAAAGACAATGAAGATTTTTGTTTTTGTTTTGATAAAGGTAAATTTTCATTAGAAATGAAGTGGACCTTGCCAGTTTTACAGACATATACAAAGAAAATAAAACCTCTTCACAGACAACACTATTTAAGACAGGTAAGGTCCTCTAGGGGTGTCATAGCCAAAAAGACATAAAATTACATAGCAGCATTCTCAAGGATAACCAAGTCTGGAGGGATAGACTTGATATCAAAGCTAAGCTTGCTATCCATAATAAGCTCAGCAGTAACCACTTCCTCAGATTTGAATTTTCCAGTCTTCCATCTTCTATTCCTCTCTTTCCACAAATGCCAAGTATTTCCACCAAGTAGAAACCAGAGCAACCTTCAGAAATTAGACCCTATCCTTAGATTGTATGCAATTGGTCATCCCCCAATCTGATTTCATCCCTCTGAGGTACCCTGCAAGTTTTCACTCTTCCACAAAATATGATTGGTTTTCTCTGAAACAGATAAGAGGATATTTTTTGAGAAAGGATGGTAAAAGAAAAGATGGTCAATACTTTCAGCTTCTAGGTTACATAGGACACATAGTTGGGGTGCAGGACCCCCCATAGTCTAAGGGTACAGAAAGATGGGAGGAATCCCCACCTCAGTCTCCAAAATAGCACAGAGAATTCGGTGGGTTTCCTAGTCCAAATACCTTTAGTAAGGGGATCTATTTGTTTGGGTGGGACTAATGATAAACAGATTTTTTTGGAGGGAGCTCCTTAGCTTTAAACCAGTTAAATTAAGGGTATAGTTAACACCACATTCCAACAGTGTCCCAATCTTAGTCTTATACTTAATGATGGTATTCCACATAATGGAGTCCCTAGAGGGATAGGGTTATATATTATCTAGACTCGTACCTTTGATATAGCTGTCTCTAATCCAAGAGGAGAAGACAGAGTCACCATTATTCCAAAAATTAAGGCAGTAAAGATTAACTCACAAAAGCAAACAAAGATAATAATGATCTTTTAATACTTATCACAAACATTTAAAAATATAAAATATAGCAATCTTTCAAGGAAAATATTTATTATCAAAAAAGAAAAATGAAATTAAAGTGCAAAACGATATCAATTGTAGAATAATGGCATAAACCCAACAGTTGATATCAAAATAGACATGTAGGAAAAAATCACCTCACTAGCTACAGGTATACGTTCTTGAACAGTAGTAACAATAGACCAGACCAATGTGGACATATTAAGCACATATGTTTCGGAAGCACCTGTAAAGAAATACTTGAGAATGTTAATTTAAATCTACACACACAATGACATCTTAAATAAAAAGGAAAAGTTTTTATTTGATATACACAATACAGAGAGATGTGTAAGAACTCATCGTTCCTTTCCTATATGGCTATTTTATTTAGTAGTAAAGTAACTACCACATTTGCCTCAAGAGTTTGGCCTCCCACATTTGAATCGTAGAGATTTCCAATGGTAGACAAAAGTTCTTCGTATGATATTTTGGTCTATATGAGAGGCTGATATCCCTGATTATTTCTTTCAAGATAAAATATTGTTTTAATGTTACAATAGCGTTGGATTTGAAGGAAGTGATTGGGGGATTGCATGAGGATTTTATAACGATCATTGTACGATTTGAATTTAGAGAATGACATCGGTAGAATTAAGTTGTGTTTCTCTCTTTATTCATATGACTATTTATAGGCCTTTACAAGATGAGCATGTAATTCATCTCTGTCCTAGATAGATGTGAAGTCTTATCTGTTATAAACCAATTTCTACTTCTCGATTAGATCTGAATCTGATCTACGTTACTGTTCCATTAAGTAAATAGGGGTTAGGGATTAGTGAAGCCATTTTTTTGAGGAATTAAATATTTCATTACTGAAAAAGTGATGGTGGGCATTGCTCGATTACAATGTAGGAAAATGTAAAACATGCATGAATGCAAACATAGAATGAGAACATAAAAGTATGTAGTTGCATTGTCACTCTCTTATATAGCTACGTTACCGGCAATATGGCCATAGACTGATGCCTCAAGAGGTTGGACTCCAATAACGATATGACTTGCAATTCAATATGATGAAGATTGATTTTTTTGTAGGGTGTAGCACCATAAGCAGTACTCACATCCCTCAGTATTAGTGATGCCATTTGGTTTATGTAAATTATGTAATGATAATGATGTTCCTTACTTCTTAAAATGTCTAACTACAAACATTGGTAGTTGTTATTTTTCTCTATTGCATCTCAAATGGCGTCAAAGTGTAGTTAAATGTGTTGTCATAGACAATATCATCATTCATCAGTGATGTTTCCTCTCGTCTTAACAAGCTATTAACGAAACAACAACGATGTTCTCTTTTCTTGGATGGTAAACGATGATATACTCAAAGTGTAGTTAAAGGAGCATGATGAACATGTAATTGCTATGAAAATTTCAAAGAGAAACTGAAATCTGCACAATTGAAAGTTGATAAAAAATGTCAAACTAACATACCACTCTTATTGTCACCACCACCAACAATAAACCAGTTCACTCCAATTGTAATCCCAGCATGGCCAGCACGAGGAGATGGTATCGTGCCTTTTTGGGTCGGTTTTGACCATTTCATCTATAAAAAAATACTCATATCATTCCAAAAAACGATTTCTTCAAATTCAAAGAAGGTAGAAAAATTTAAACATTCACATTATTCATATCCAGAATGTGCAAATCATTGAAGCACGTTGAGTGTGAACCTCCACCGAAAATGAAAAGGTAACGCTCATTATATATAGCAGAAGAATGATCTGATCTTGGGGATGGGGGGACTCCTCTGTAAAAAAAAAGATAAGTGAGATTAATATTTGAAACAATGACAAAAAAATAAAAGGTATTAGATAAGGATGACAAGTAGGTCAGACCGTTAGCTGATAGTATTTTATATTTTGTTGGAGACTTGGATCGTATAAAATGTAAATGAATATTTATAAATAAAGTGCAAGCATAAAAAATATGTGAGTTCAGTAATGGACTAGGTCAAATATGAGCATCTACACCTAGAGTCTAGGACAATGTCACGACACTGTGATTGGATCTCTAGAACCGTTCCCATCATACTATAATTTGAAATTGGCGCCTCATCAGTTTGATTTATTGTTGGAGTACAATGATCAGTTTGATCATGGAGACATCTATGATGGAAGTATGGGAGACCAACCTTCTGAGGCAGTGTATCTAGTTACTGTATAACTAGGCCACATAACTAATGGGAGAGAGTCAATGAGCTTCTTGCTCATTTCTTTTTACTTTTTCTTCTATTTCTATACTCTATTTTTGTAAATTGGGCATTAGCCTTATTTTTTTAATGAAATTTAATAGTTTAAAAAAAAAAATGCTGGAAAAGTGCTTTTACTTTTTATTTCTTAGCACGGCGACGGGAGAATGGTTTTGTATCTCCCTCTCAGATCGAAGAACTACTTCCACTTGTGGACCGTCAACAAGAAAGACATTACCACTAGTCCTCTACTCCTCTTGTTCAGACAAAGATTTGTTAGGTGACCAAAACGGTAACAATGGTGGTATCTATATTTGACTTGGAACTCCACCCTCCTCCACCCCATTTTGATTTTCGATCGATTATTATCGGGATTACAGATGACACATTCCACCCATAATTCATCATAAAACAGAGATGGAGACCGTGCTCATATCGACTGTGAAGATATCTAGCTTCCAGTGAGACACCACACACCCAATGTACTACTCACAATTGCCACCACTGTTTTTTTTATAACGGAGGATATTTTTCAACATTATATAGAAATGTCTACCTCTGGATGATATACCAGAGTCACATAATATATTACCGGGTAAATCGAAGCAAGGTTTTTCAGATATTAGGCGTTCGTGCAATGGAGCTGGTGGCATGAATCGGAATGGAATTTTGAAATATATACCTGTATTTTAAATATTGCAAAACTCTAAATTACTTCTACTCTAGAAAACTTCTAAAAATAGTATCTTGTAATTACCTTTGAATGCACAAAGATTAGGGAGTGGAAAATAGTAAAGGAGAATGGTTGGTCACTGGAGAAGACTTGAGAAGGCTGGCCGCTGGAGAAGACTGGTTGACGTTCGCCGGAGGAGCTCGATGGAGTTGTTGTTTGGTGGTTTTCATGGGAGGAGACTGCTTGGAAAAATCGGGAATAGGGAGAAAAAAAACCCTATTTCTAATTTAATTTATAATATTTATTATTATTTAAATGGGTTAAACGGATCCAACTGGATCCGCCTAACCCGGTCAGCGCCTGAAGGTACTGGCCCGCATGAGCGCCTAGGCATTCACATGAAAAACCTTGAATCGAAGTGGAAATGTACACAGTGAGATTTGAACCTTGGACCTCCAGAAACTTTAATAGTGTCTGACCAATTGAGCTAATCTCCTTGCAACCACTGCTTTCTTGCCCCAGATGTAATCTTTCAATCTGGTTAGAAGAACCCACTATGGGACACTCTTGTGGTTATCAATCACTCTACACAAGCTTAGGGGTAGGATTGGGCATGGGTCGGGTTTCCTTAGACCCGGACCCGAGTTTTCAAATCGGGTTCGGGTCAAAACTCGGGAAGGTCAAAAATATTGAACCTGGACCCGAACCCGGTTTTGATGTCGGGTTTGGTCGGGTTCGGGTTTAATAAATTGATTGAATATTTTGCATAAAAAACTTTGTTGTTTAAATAATTTTTAAATTTTATAAAATCAAATAAAATGGACCCGGACTCGGAAAATTTTGATGAGAAATTTATAATTATGTATATTAATTTTTTTATAAAGTGTTTTATATGAAATTATATTAATTATTTCTATTTTAATGAATTTTTTATAAATTTCTTCAGGTTTTGAGTGAGTCAGGTTTTCGGGTCAAACTCGAACCAAAAAAATCGGGTAAAAATTACTCAGGTTCGGGTCGTTCGCATCGGGTTTTATGGCCGAAAATATCAACCCAAACCCGGACCCGACATGTTCGGTTCGGGTTCGGGTTTGACCCGACCCACGCCCACCCCTACTTAGGGGCATCCCAACTAACATACATGGGAGTATCCACACTGAAGTCCTACTATCTATACCATAGTTTTAAAAAGCAAAAAGCGCTCCCAATTTCCAGGGAGCGCTTTAGCGCGCCTTAAAGAGAAAAAAACGGTAGTGGCATTTTCGTAATTATTTGCAATTTTTTTACGAAAATTGCATATATACCCCTGTATAATTTTTTTCCAAATCCTATAAATGAGATAAATGCATGTCAATATTAGAGTAATACATACATACACTTCATACATCTGTCAAATGAGATAAATGCATATCAATATTAGAGTAATACATACATCATACATACACTTCATACATCTATCATCTCAAGTTCTCAACTGCACTGCTACGTCTTCTACTGCCTTGATCGAGTAGCTTGCTGCACTGCTACGTCTCATTTTCTCTACCTATTTTTTTTCCAAATCCTGTATATACTCGCTAACCCGGCCCGATTCGACCCGACCCACTAGAAAAAGCGATTGAAAAAGCGCTCATGAATAAGCGCTTTTCCGCTTTAATAGCTTAAAGCAACGCTTTAAAAACTACGATCTATACACATTCGGCAACACGAATGACGAATGTAGTCAGGTACAATGGTCAGTGGTAAATTTAGAAGATAAAATACGAATAAACAAATAAATGGATATTAAAGAATAAAGAGAATGAAAATGTAAAATTATGTTGGTTTGCATGTGAATATAATGTTTCATTTATAAAAAAATACTGCCAATTTCAAATAATAGATTTATGTGAATATTAAAGAATTAAAAGTAAATCTCACATTGTATCTATTTCATCCCAGGTCATAGACTCGAGATCAAGAATGTGTAGATCATTTAATAGAGTTTTCTTTGCTCCTTCACCACCAAATATAACTAAGGTTGTTCCAACAAGGGTTGCTGACTGACCTCCTCGTGAAATCTATATAGAAATTAAAAGCAATAATATTGACTCTTACTAAAACCAAGGGAAGAATGTATTGACGAAGGAAAGGAATATACTGGTGCTTTTCCGTATGTCTTCATACTTGACCATGCACAAGTTTGTTTGTTGAATTCGTTCACTGTTGTGTGTGTGAGAGAGAGAGATCAGACAAACAACCAATACAACTAGTGTCAACATGATCAACATAAATAAGAGGACGATAAATTATTTTTTAAAAACCATGAATAATTTCTGATGGATCTTTGGTGTAGCCAGCGATAGAAATGATCTTATTCTCCCATGACACCTATCATAACATATATGATACCAAATCATGTTTTTTAAGCTGAGACTATCTAATACAAATTATTGATATTCAGTAATCACAAAATATTATTGATTTATTCTATCAGAGTACGTGATATATGTATACCTACCATGGAATGGCCAGCACAGGATGACAATGTTGTTATTGTCGAAGCATCTTGAGAATCAACAGTCGTATTCTCCACCTTGGACCAAGTCAAACTTTTTAAATCTAAAACCTAGAGAATATTGGAAAGAATAGAAAATATATAAACCATAAAGCATAAAATGACAGAATGTGATTTGGAGACTGTAATAATGGAAATGCAATAATTAAATAAAAATGACAGTGTATGAAACAAAATGAGAAGATAGTAATTTGTCTACCAATATGAGATGGTAAGAAACTAGGTATTTTTTGATCACAGATGATCCTCCCTAAGGAGGAGGGAAACTTGGGGATAAGACATTTTTCCATCCACAATCAGGTATACTCTGTGAAAAAGACAGCAAAATTCTGGGCCCAAGGAGTATAAAAAAGAAAAATCATAAGGATTCATCTTAGGCAATTGGGTCAAGAAGAGGTAAGTTAGAAACCAAAAGCATATAAAGCATTACAATTAAAACACCAATAAACTTTGCAATATGGGATTGACTTTTTTTTTTTTTTTTGAAGCAATTAAATTTCATTAGAATAAGGCTAATGCCAAGTTTACAAAATAGAGAATAGGAATAAAATAGAAGTAAAAAAGAAATGAGCAAAATGCTCATTGACTCTCTCCCATTAGCTATGTAGTCTAGTTATACAGTAACTAGATACGCTGCCTCAGAAGGTTGGTCTCCCAT
>LFYR01000893.1:154902-173767 GCA_001185155.1 Zostera marina | reverse complement strand
ACATGTACGTCAGCTCCTTTTTTTCGCAATCAAGAGCATTTCTGGTTTGGGCCCACTTCACTGTCAGCATATGACATGTTTCCTCCCCATTTTCTTCTCGAATCATTATTTTAACTTGCCCAGGAAATCTGAAATTCGGTTTACTTTGGAAACAAATTCTAAGAGATTTTGGATGAGATATCGTATCCATAAGCTCTCCATATAAAGGAATACCTAAGACACTCGTTATCCTGTTTACTGCATCTTTCGAAAACATTCCTGGGAGAAGATTTCCAATTATTGCCCATTGGAACATCGTTTCATAACATTCATTATGGATAACATCCGGAGGGAGCTTGCTAACTTTGAACGGAGTGTCACAGAATCTATCCCATGTTCGATCACACGAACGGAAATAATCCGCCGCCTCCCTAAACCTAATGTCAAAAGTAGCATCCCTGAATCTTACGATTTGAATATCTCCATTAACCCCCCATTTTTTCCTCAATAGACAGGTCATGGCTCTTATGGACGGAACATCACCCATTACTCTGAGTGAAATCCTGAGTGCTCCCTCTGACTTAGGGGGGAGAAGCTGAGACCTCCGCATGGAAGCACAAGCAAACTCCTCCCTCTCTGAAGGTTGTACAAACTGGAGTCTCCTCAGATCTCCAGAATCAGGAGTGGACAACTTCCAGTTGTCTATCATTCCTAAGTCAAAAGCCTCTTTCTTCCTACCCCCCTTCCTTATATAACTCCCACCCCTAGGTTGCTTCCCAGACCCTCTGAATATATTCCTTTTTCTTTCCAAGTTTTTTTCCAAACATCTCATTTCTCCTGAAATGTCTCCAGAGCGCCGCTGCGCCGCCCATCAAGAACAAGGAGTAAGAGAGTTACCTCCTTAAGGTTTAACAACACACAACCTATACTACACAAGGAGAAATTGAGGTGGGTGTAAAAAACCCGGGTGTGGTCTATGCCATCTTTTGAATTGTGGTATATGCCATCTTTCTCCGGGAAAAACCCTGCTCTTGGGTCAATTCCTACCTTGTATTTCTATATTTTATGTGTTTTTAAACCCTAATTTAGCGACCCTCTCTTCAGAGTGTCTCTAGCTAAGTTTGTATGGAGACGAGTAGGGAGACACAACAACCAAAGCAAGCAAAATATAAATCTAAATGGAAGAAAGCAAAATAAAAGAAGAAAGAAAAAAATATCTGAATTTCAGCCTCCAGAATTTCCCCTCCAGTCTCGTCCAGTCAGCAAGTAAAAGAATCACAGCAGAGTGGGCCTCAAGCAGAGTCACGTGTGAGAAAAATCCTTTGCTTCAAAAATCCTCAAAAAAATCACAAGCAGAAAATCTCCAAAAAAATCGCGAGCAGAAACAAATTCCTTCATGGAATTGATCTCATACTGCTAATTTATCTCCCGAGCAGTCTCGTCTCGCAAGCAGAATGCACAATCCACAAAGAAATCACACGAGAAATTATCCAAGAAATCGCGATAATGATCGCAAGCTTGCAAAATCGCGAAAAAGAAGCAATAGATCTTCAATCGCGAACAAAAATACTCCAGTAGAATTCTTCAATCACAAGCAGTAAGATCGTGTGAAATTTCCGATTCAGAAAAAAAATCGCACGGGCAATTGCGATCAGAATTCCAAGAATCGCGATCGCCTAGAATCACATCCACTGTCAGAATTGCAAACCACATACGCCTGATTGCGAGCAGATCATTACAATCAATCGCGTGCAAGAATCGCGAGCAATTTAGATCCGCGGAAACCTCCTAGAATCGCGAGCAGTTTAGGTCAGTTCCGATATTCCTCCGATATTCCACCAAATCCGTGAGCCTTTTTTCATGTCAGGAATTATTGCAACAAGAATTCCATTGATGTATCACAGCAAGAAATTTCTAGCCTGAGGAAGGAAAATGAGAAACTGCTCGAAGAACTCGAAAATGCAAGAAAACAATTTGATCTGTTTGCAGAATCGTGAGAAGGAGCACGGAATCCTGATCAAATTCAGAAACGCAGATCAATTTCAGATCGAGCACGGAATCAAGCGAACAGAAGCAGCAGCGAAATCGATTTAGTTCCTGCTGGAACGGAAATCTTCTTTTCGAGAGGCAGTTATCTTGTCACCCAATTTCCATTCTTTCAGATGCCTCAAATGTCACCCTCAAATTTCAAAATAAAATTGCTGTCTGGAATCCTCAAATCCCAAATTGTAAGAAAATCCGCAAGAAGATCCAACTAGATAAATCCGGAAGTGGAAGATCTGAATCGCGAATTCACGTCTTTCCGTCAGATCGCAAATCGAAAATACAAATCGCAAGCATTAATCGCCTAAATCGGTCTGGCAGAATCCCCTAAACCGCAAGCGTGAATCCGACGCGGACGAGAACGAGAAATGCAGGCCAGCGATGATCTGGGATTGACTTCTCTAAGGAAAAAATAGGAAAACGCTTAGAACACCAGCCCAATAACAAACACCCTGTCTGCCTAGCTTATTCAATCTTGGCTGACAGAATCTCCAAGGTTTCCTCCGAGTTAATATCTCCTCACCAAACAGCTTTCATAGCAGGAAGAAACATCTCAGATAACACCATCTTGGCAGACGAGATGGTACATGGCTTCGGGAGAATTAGAACCCCCAAAAGATGTTGTTTAAGTATAGATCTCAAAAAGGCTTTCGATACAGTGAAATGGCAAGCAATCACACACACCCTTGACGCAATGGGATTCAGCCCCCTGTTGTGCAAATTGGTACATAACTGTATATCCACAGCCTCCTTCTCAGTTCTGGTGGAGGGATCCCCCACTCCCCCCTTCACTAACTTTAGAGGAATCAGGCAGGAGGACTCATTGTCTCCTATCTTATTCGACCTGGTAATGGATAATCTTAGTAGACTAATAGAGAAAGAGATCAAAGATAAGAGGATAGATACTTACATCGTGAATGGAGCGGTTTCCATCTCGCACCTCATTTACGCAGATGATGTGTTGATCTTCTCAAAAGCAAATCTCAAGTCTTTAGAAACAATCAAGAAAATCCTAGAGACTTTTTCCAAATTCTCAGGCCTCGAGATTAATCAGGAGAAGAGCTCGGCAACCTATTCAAAAGTATGCATGAATGACCATTATCTGCATAACATTCTCAGCTTTCCAACTAAATCCCTCCCTATCAACTAACTTGGTCTCCCAATAACGGGAAGAAAGAAATCTCACGCGACATGTTCGAAGTTAATAAATCCAATAGAAAAAATGTTAGCCAGATGGAAAGGGAGATGTCTGTCTTACACAGGCAGAACCCAATTAGTAAATTGGGTCTTACAAGGTAAGTTTCAATACTGGGCAAACGGAACCACACTGCCATGCACAGTTATTAAGAAGATCCAAAGCCTAGCTTACAATTTCATTTGGGACGGGAGAAGAGGGAGTAGTTGGGAAAAAATGGCACTCCCAAAGAGCGAAGGCGGAATAGAGGTCAGGGATTTCTTTGCAACTAATGCTTCAGCTTTGGTTAAAAGAACAGAGAGGATGTGGAGTCCTAATAACTCCATACTAGCAGACTGGATAAAAATTAGGTACATCAAAGGAGAAGCATTGGGGAGATAGAGTGTAGGCCTACTTTGGACTCTCACATGTGGAAAACTATACTAGCTAATAAGGAAACAATAAGGAAATGTATAAACTGTTTGAGTAACTATAGGGTCACACAAATTGCCCCCTCCAAGCACTCAGAAATATTAAGGCCCAGAGGCATCTTACAAGAGATAAATCTAGGGATCTGGGCCAAAAAGCCTCATAAATTCTCTATGCTGTTGTGGAGAATTAAGGTCAAGAGTCTGAACACTTTAACTAAACTGCAAAGTTGGGGACTCAACATAAATACGTCCTGCCCACTATGTGGAAATGAGAAAAAAACATTACAACACCCATACTTTAACTGCCATTACACTAGATCCCTATTGCTAGAGACCACTAGCTGTCTTAACAATGTTGTTTGGATACTTAGTGGGCAAAATCCCCCATCTCCCGCAATAGATATTAGGATAGGGGATATTATGGAAACAATACAAAAATTCACCCACAAGTCCAGTTGTTAGGGGGTACACTGGACTATGCTAGCATCTCTTTCCTGGCACATATGGTGTGAAAGGAATAGGAGATTAAAACAACACACTCTAAGGCCTCCAGAAATTGTCAGCAGAGAAATTATAAAGAATGTGAGCATTGCATATGATTCTACATCCTATAAGAAGCACAATCTTTCACAGATTGAAATACAAGTTATACGCTCATGGGAGTCCAACCTCTTGAGGTTTCAATCCTTGGCTAGTTAGTCAGGGTCATAGCTGCATAAGAGATAGACAATGTTTTTACATTTACTGTACTTGCATTTCCCTATATTATTCTGTAATCTTGGGCTATGCCCAACCTCTTTTTCAGTAATGAAAGTTTTAATTTCTCAAAAAAAAAAAAAATCATAAGGATGATCAAGCTATTGAGATCTGGTCCAAAATACCTATATAATTTTCTGTGTTATGGTGGTGGGTTAGACGAGGTTTCATAAACTTTCAAGTTTCAAGTAGTTGAGCAATGGGAAGTTAAATATTCAAACTGTCCATCTTTGGTGTAATTCTGAAGAGGAGACCATATCTCACTTATTTTTCAACTGTTGCTACACATGGAAGTCGTTCCTAGAGCTAACAGAGACATTAGATATATAGATCATAGTCATCATACTATATGAAAGATGAAGAACAAACCAATACTAATGCACGATGAAGATATCGGATTGGGTGGCATTACTGAGGCCATACAAAAATTCACAAAGGATGTAAGTTGTTGAGGAGTCCACTAAGCACTTATTGTTTCACTTTAATGGCATATATGGTGTGAAACTGTGAATGAAACTAAGAGACTGAAGAAACACACATTAAGACCACCAGTACTAGATAAGAAGGAAGTAGTCAAAGATATCAACATCTTTCTCAATGTGGCATGCTTCAAGAAGAGTACCATATGTTGTTGAAATAAATGCTCAGAAAGCATGGAAGTCAAGTATTATCAGGGAACACCCTAGAAACACATAGCAATAGGGAAAGCTACATAGAATTGATGACTATGACAAAGTAAGGTTGGCTCATTGGTCTCAGGAACTATTAAGGTTTTTCTGAGGTTCAGAGTTCGAATCTTACTTTGTACATTTCCACTTAAATTTATCCGATGAGATATTATGTGGCTTTGGTATATCATCTGGAGGTTGATAGCTCTACATCTGTGGAGAGGTACTCTCCATTATCAAAAAAAAAAAGAATTGATGACTATGGGTTTACACTTTACACCCATTCCTAAATCAATTGTAATCGAACTATGTAGGGTGTCAAACGAGCCGAGTTTTTGCTTATAGAGCCGGGTTGGGGCTCGGCTCGTTAAGGTATCATCTGGGCTCGGGTTCGGGCTCAGCTCGTCAAAGACTTTCCAGGCTCGGGCTCGCGAGCCTGGGCTCGAATTAAAAGAAATAATTATTTGGAAACATGGGGAATCAAACTTGTGACCTCTCACATGCTTAACAAACGTTTTACCATCTGTGCTACACCTTCATTCTCTCTAACTATAATATTTTTTTCATAGTTCAAAAAGCGGAAAAGCGGTCAGCTTTTCCATTGACCGCTTTTTCAGTTTTGAGCGCTTTAGCGCGCTCAAAGCTGAAAAAGCGGTAGTGGCATTATTGTAAATAATTGTAATTTTTTTAAAAATATATATAAAATATATATAAACCTGTAATTATTCAAGACATCATCCAAATTATTTGAAAAACATTTACAAGTCATATAACCTAATCATCTAGACGTGCACCAATATCTATATTATCTCTTAAAATTTCTTCCATTTCATTCATGCAATGATGAAATTGGGATTCAGTTCCCATATCTCTAGGGTTTTGGAAGAAATAGAAGTGAGAGTGATAAAGGAAATTAGGGTTTTATTAGAAGGGTATTGGGTTTATATAGTTAGATAGAAATTGGAAGGGTAGGAAGGGAAATTAAAATAGTTTAAGTTATTTCACATGGGTAATGGGTTGCCCCAACCCAATAACCCAACCCAACCCGACCCGATAACCCGACCAGAAAAAGCGTTTTAGAAAGTGGTCTTGGAGGACCGCTTTGCCGCTTAAAGCTTAAAAAGCGACGCTTAAAGCGTCGCTTTTTGAACTATGATTTTTTTGTACTTCTTACCAAGCTCAAGCTCGGCTTGTTGGGCTCGTGAGCCCGAGCTTAAACGAGCCGAGCTTTATTTGACACCCTAGAACTATGTCCTGATTGCCCTCTATTTCATTTTTATTAATGGAAATTTAAATTTATAAAAAAAATTCAATAAAATATAATAAGCAATGTGTATATATAGAGAGAAACCTATTATATTTTGCATTCAATTTTATGAAAAATCGTATTATATGAAGTTATGAACTATGAAGTCTTAATTGTCACTTATAATACCTGAAAGTCATTGAGGTGCCTTCCATTGAAGTTCCCACCAAAAACGTACATTTTATCTTGCAATACAGCAGCTCCATGCTAGTATAATTGAAAAATGTCTAATAAGATGCTTGTGCAAAAAGAATGCTAACCTCACACTAAAAGTAAAGCATAGAAGTTTTACCTGATATCGAGGTTTAGGGTATTCACCAGATATCGAAAGAGCCACCCATTGATTATAAGTACCAACTGAACCAACACCTTCCAAAATAATATCTTTATCCCGAGTCTCTAATATACATCCATTTTCAGCGATGGTTTTAGTTTCAGGGTAATTTTCACTTTGGGTGTCAGTATCTAATTTCGTCTTCTGTTGTGAACATAGAATAGACATAAAATATAAACACAAGTTCGAATAAGAATGGCTTCTACATCACTTTTGACAAAGAAAACTAGTCATAGCATAATTTCATTGTATGTATAGCTAATAATCTAGCAAACGGACTGGATACAACTGTATTCGAAGTTGAATAAGGTTACTAGTCAAACATTTCCAAATTCGTCCGATAAATTTTGGATAGTATATTTATTATCTAATTCTGAATTATATATATTTTTATAAATGGCACAATTTTCATCAGAACATCTAGAATTTCGAATACTAATAAATTTACTAACTCACTCACTCACTCAATTAATTATTAATGAATATATTTTCTTCGATATCAATCAAAATCTGAATTCAAAATTTCCCATTCCAATCGAGTTAAATGAATACGAATTAAAAATTGGATATCACTAATTAATAGTAAGATTATTCTACAACAATAAACCAGTCGATTAATAATTAACTGTCGTAAATAAACTTACATTTATCTCCAACTCATGAATAGGATCTAAAAGAAATTCAGATGCCTTTGAATACCAATTTGGCTCCTCTTCCTGATGATATAGAAGACACATGATACTATTAATACCTTATTAAAATTCTTATTATAAAGTTTTTGAAGAAATGATTAAAGAAAGCTTCTTTCACACCTCTAAAAGCTTCACAAACAGACGCATTGCCTCCGTTGAAGCCATGGCTCCTAATTCACTCCAACTGTACTTGTAAAGGAAAAAGTGAAGATTTTTTTTAATAAAAACCAGTATGATTGCTATTGCAACTCTTTTTTAACACCATATTGACAACCCAAAACACAACACATCAATCAGTACATATGACGATAAAGTATGTATTAGTTCTGTCATATTTCATATATTTGATCACTTCTCACCTTCTCACTCTAGTTTTTTTGTTCATCTTGATGAATGGTAAATTATATTAAGAGGGCAAGCCCAAAATAAAGTGAGAGACAATTAAGATACAAGTTAGAAATAAATTAATGTTATGTCCTAAGTCCTGACCCGTAACTCTATTTCCAATGGCGTCTAATCGCACCGGCTAGACTGTAATAGGCAACTACCTCAAGGATCTTGACTTCTACATATAGTGAATATGTCATCTTCGAACTCGCTAATATGGACTGGAAATCGTCTGCCTGAAATATTATTTCCAGATCCCTTAACATCTGTCAGTCTATGTTCATTGAGGATATATCATTTGTTCGTAGCCCTCAAAACATGTTATAATATAGCTGTTAATGCACATCAGTGAATACCTCAATATCTCAAGCCCCTGGTAAGCCTTCTCTATGGTTTTCATAATCTCTCCGACCTTTTCGCCCACATGTGGATCATGAGTCAAAAGTCAAAACTGCATAGCACATTATACTACATCCCTCATCTCCTGGAATACTCTTGTAATGATTTTCAGGGAATAGCTACAAAGCCTACTGCATCCCTCATCTCCTGGAATACTTTTGTAATGATTTTCAGGGAATAGCTACAAAGCCTGCAATGATAAAAGATGTGGCCTGTGGTTTCATGATCTTTTTTACACAATCAATAAATGGGCGAGATTTGTTTTCCCACTCTATTAATTTATCCTTGGCATTGATCTTCAATTAACGAAGCCTTTACATAAATAAAGCCATTCTAGTAGTTTGACACATCCAACCACATTCCGCCAATGAATCTGTGTTTTCTTGGGCAAGTCAATTCATAGATGTTTGCAATGGATGGTAAGGTGATGAATCACCAGCACCATTAATCCATCAAACACCTCTAAGCTGATGTGATTGTCAACACCTAAGGTCAATTTCTTAAATATTGGCACATGAGAGTCAACGTGGATTCTTAGACAACGTTTTTAAAAATTGTAAATAAAAAAAAGATCTACCAGCGGGATACCAACATAAATCAGGCTTGTTAATAATAAATAACAAAGCAATGCAACTTAATTCAACATTTCTCGTAAAATCCAGTTGCAAAATCCAAATCTAAATTCAAACCTGGTCCACTTCCCATGCTCCACAACGTTCCAAAGTCCAGGTTTCGCTGCATTGCATGGTCCTACAGTAGCCTGCACTGGCACCCAAAAAAAGTCAACTTTCCAATCAAATTCCATATAATTCTGCAAGAAACCAATTCCACAGTCTACTCATCCCATCTCATCCCGCCATATAGATCGCCAAATCCTATTCGATCCAATCTCGAAATCAAATTCGATTCCTTCCATTCCGAAATCTCAGCAAACAATCCGCCGGAACGAGATCGGTATTTTTGTCGTACCTGTCGGTGGAGTCCATAGAGCATAAGAGCAACGTCATTCTCGAACCGGGAGAAGTTTCCGAGTTTAGCTCTGTCACCTAAACCAGCGTACTCTGCTGCGACGTAGAATCTCTCTGGGTACGGTACACCGGAGCTCGGCTTTGCCATCTCCACGGTTTCCCTCCCTCCCTTGCGTGGGTGTGCTTTGTATTGTCGCTTCGTTTTGCCTTGAGAAGAAGAGACAATTCATATGATTTAAGAGGAACATCAGATCGTGGAATATTGCAAAAAGATCTAAAAAATTTGATCGTATATTCTCAGAGACAAACTAAAATTACCCTTCCTCAGTTGTTTCAAATGAACCTAATGGACCGAACAATAAACAAAGACCCAAATAAGGCCCAAATGAAGAAGGATTTGCAGATATTTATATATAGGTGCGTACGTGGTCGTGACACGTAAAATAATATAATGCACAAAATACAAACACATGTAGGACGTAAATTCTATTTAATAAATATGATTAACTTGACACATACAACATATGAGTACCTGAATACTACTACTGTATATATATATTTTATGCTAATAAGGCCCGATTTGCAGAAATGAATAAGGCCCGATTTGCAAAAATAAAATGCAAATAAAAACCCTATGTAATATAGGAAATATAAATATTTTATGCTTCATAAAAAAAAGTCATTAGATATCTTTTGCATCTTGTATTTCAGTATTTCACTGTTCTCGTTTCACCCCACCCACGTCAGTAGTTCCAGCATCGCTATCGACGCTATGAGTAGCTACGTTCCACCGCATCTCCGCTCATCCTCCGCCGTCACCGCTGGCACTGGTAGCGCAGCTCTGAAAACGAACTCTGAAAAATCCAGACACGATACATCCGCACCCTCGTCATTCCTCCGCCATTACTCTTCCTCAATGCCGGATCCTGTATTCGAGAAATGGATTCCTTCCGATCGCGTCTCGCGTCTCCTTCTCCATCAAGTTTGTTCGAATTTCACTTAATTCCCGCTTTTATTTTATTTTATTTTATAATGCTAATTGACGGTTTGTTATAGGTCGAGGAGGTGAGGGAAAGATTGAATGTGGATGTTACGGTCTCATCCGAATCGCCTCTCGCACCTTCTCCAATCGAGACTTTCACGGATATGGTAGGCTTCTTGTATGTTTGGACACTGAAGAAAGGGATTGAATTTTTGTCTGGCTTTTGATCCGTTGATTGGGTTTTGGTGTTCTTTTCAGAATTTGAATGTCAGTATCATGAAAGATATAGTGGCACACGGGTATACGATACCTACGCCAATACAAGCACAAGCAATGCCTATTGCTCTCAGTGGTAGGGATTTGCTTGGTTGTGCGGAAACAGGAAGTGGGAAGACTGCAGCTTTTTCTATCCCCATGATTCAGGTTACCTGCAAGCCTGTAACTTCAATTTGTGTGTTTGGTTTGAAAGACACTATTTATATGAGATGTTATTTTTGTATGCACAGCATTGTTTATCACAGATTCCGATTCAGCGTGGCGATGGGCCTTTGGCACTTGTTCTAGCACCAACTAGAGAGCTTGCTCAACAAATAGAGAAAGAGGTAAAGAATCTTTCCTCATTTATTCTATTTTCATTTTGGATAGGGTTTATTCTACACCAATGAACTTTATTGAAGAAAATATTAAGGCCAGGTACTCTGCTTTGCTTCTCCTGCCTGTATTCTCAAGTTTTTCTCAAATTAATTACATCATTGCAATGCCATTTGCAGAGTAATTTAGACTGATTTTTTTTTAAAAGTCCACCCTTTATGCTAATAAACATAATCAGTTTATGTCGTCGAGTGAAAAATTACGCCTCGTTATTCTTACTGTGTTTACTTCCTTATTATTAAATCAAAATCAGTTCTCATTATTCCTCACTACTCAGTATTTTTTAGTCAGAATTTTGCATGTTATTCTCAAGTGAAGATAACAGTAGCTATTTTTAATTTTCTAATTTGTCAGAATTTTTAAATTTACTACAGGTAAAGGCTTTTAGTAGGTCACTGAATTCATTCAAGGCTTCTATAATTGTAGGTGGGACAAACATTTCTGAGCAGGTATTCCTTTAAATAGAATTGGCAATTTTCTAGGTTTCATTCTATCTGTTTTTCCTTGCTTGTTACCTTAATGTTGCAAGGTGTCAATCTGAGCTTTGGATCAGACTATCAGTCCAAATTTTTTAATGCATGAAAAATCCTGATCAAATCATTGTTAAACTTTTTCGTAACGTGGCAGAAATCAGAACTTCGAGAAGGTGTTCAGATTGTGGTTGCGACTCCTGGAAGATTTATTGATCATTTACAACAACGAAATACTTCTCTGTCTAGGATCTCATATGTTGTTTTGGATGAGGCTGACAGGATGCTTGACATGGGTTTTGAACCGCAGATTAGAGACGTAAGTTATCTCTGTTTTTTACTTTTTGCTCCATTTGATCTCCCATGGGCAAGATTTTTTATCTGCCATCCATTATGCTGCTATGCGATTGTTAAAGAGATGTAATTTGTAAATATATATGATGTTCCATTTTTAAGAATGAAGCAAACATCGAATATCATTATACTTCATTAAGCGGTGTAGCAGTCAAGACCACCTTGTTCAACAACATTGAGGTAGAATTGGTGGACCTTCTTACCTTGGTAGTTAGTCGATGTCTCTTTTCGACCTTCCCCATCTGTTGATGGGTATGAGGGTATGGGATGCGATGAATAATGCCATGAGACTGAAGCCAATTATCCAATGTTAAGAATTCCATCTCTGATAATAGATAGATTAGCTCTATCTTTAATAGTATTTACTGTTTTCTTTTCTATTCCATTTTTAATGGACTTTAACTCTATCAAAAAAATTCTGACTGAATAACTTTTATGGATTTATCACACTAATTTTCAGCCAGTTGCTTGACATGATGAATGCATCACGAGCCATATTTGATTTCTCTTTTAATCGATACAACCAATTATAATTTAGTAGTGATATCGACTAGATTGAGATAATATCTATATCCATCAGTTGAGATGGTGGGTGATGATCCCCAAACGTCGATGAAGATTGATTCCAAAGGATTTTTGTAAATGGTTGGTGTAGACGATCTGAGTTAGATTGTATGCTGATCTAATGCAATAGAATAATGAGAGAATCGAGGACTGAAATCCACCAGTGAAGAGATAGAGATCTGGATTCCACTGGGTCTAGAATAAAGCAATTAAGAAATGATCGAGAAGAACAGAAAAATAGCAAAGAGAGATAATTACCTGAGTAATAAAAGTAGAAAAATTAATTAACCATGTCCCCTTTTTATTCCTTTATTTGTACATGGGATCACTTGAAATCTAATCGCCATCTACTATGGATTCTATGATGTGGAAATCTATACTGAAACATAGAGCTGAGATATGATTGATGGATTGTAATAGAGATTATGATCTTAGGCTAACTAGAATAAATCATGGTAGCTCTCTCAATCTTTCCAAAAATCTGTGAACACTCCAAGCTTAGTAATTGCTTTTGTCATGTATCACCGTCCTTACAGGGAGGCGAGCACTTTCACAGTATTATCACAGTATCACTTGTAGTTGTGATAGTTTCCAGCATCTTGTTGCTTAGTTCCTTTTCCATTTTGCATAGTGGAAATTATATTAGTAATTTTTATAGCTTCTAATTCTAATTCACTCTACTATGGTACAATAAAATTGAACTATTTTTTTTCTAGCCTATCGATGTTTCCTAACTTCCTTATTGCATTGTTTGATTGTTTCTCATTTTTTTCATATCTCATATGTTATATACTTTCAAATTGCAATGTCTTAGGTGATGCGGAACCTTCCAAAGAAGCATCAAACATTGTTATTTAGTGCTACTATGCCAGTGGAGATTGAAACTTTAGCACAGGTGCACAAATATGATGATGTTTTTTTTTCCAAGCTTTCTTATATTATCTCTTGCAATTTCTTGAGTCAATTCTATTTTTTGCAATTTTATATGTCAAAAACCATTTTATTAATTATCTTTTTTATTATATAATACAAAAAAGTAACAAAACGAGCCTTGCTTCTTTCTTATGCACACTCACTGATCACTGAGTCATTTTTGCATATTCTTTCTTTGTAGTAAGAAATACATATGAAAATGCTTCCATAGGGGGAAATTCACTTGGACAAATAACTCCATAGGACCTGGTTTTAAACAAACTAGAATACTAGATTGTATAGAGCTTTCATTAATCAAGCCTGGATAGAAAAGTGGCCTGAATCTAGGGATTCATGGAATCCCTTTTTTCATGTGTCGAATCGAGATTCTAACCATGCCATTAAACCCCGTCGGGTCGGTTGGCCTCGTTAGGCCCGTTTTTCACTTTCATGAGTCCATTTCCGTAATCCATGTCGCTCCATCATTAGGGTTCTCACATACGGGTCTATCTGGAGCGTCTTACTTTTCTTTTTTCCTTTCCTCCACCTGTGCCCTAGAAGGATGGACTAGTCGGGGCCTCTCTGAGGACTCCCGATTAGGCACCCTTCATGCACACCTCCAAGCGGAGAACCCAGCCTGGTGATCCGAAATAAGGAGCTTGTAAGGCGTATCCGATCCGAATCCGACCGAATATGAAAATCCGAATCCGGATAACTATATATAAAAATCTTAAAATAAAATTATAAAAATATAAAATCTTCATTTATAAAGTTAATTAATCACCCTAAAATCCGGATATCTGGATAATTCGGATATCCGGAAGTCAATTTATATTTATTCGGATATCCGGATATCCGAATCCGGAATTCTTTAACGAATTCGGATTTTAATGGCGGATTTTCCGGATATCCGAATCCGTTTGAATAAAATCCGGATATTAATTTAGGTATCCGAATCCGGATAGTCATATTCGAATTCGAATGCGGATTCCGGTATACCATTTACAGGCTTACTCGAGGACTACCTATGCCCTTGTTTCCCCCACCTCGAAGTCGGTCCTTTATGGTCTTACTCGTGTGAAGCCTCCCCGATGAAGGAGCTTCTTTACCGTTCCTTTTGCAAGTATTCATACCATTATCTATTTCATATCATTAACCAATAACTATTATTCAAATTGCACACATTAATAAACATCATTACCATATCATTCAATCTTAATCTATTTAGGTATCAATTCATGTCATTTAATATCATTCAATCATTATTTTTTTTTGAGAAATTAAAACTCTCAATGCTCTCATTACTGAAAAAGAGGTTGGGCATAGCCCAAGATTACAGAAATGCAAGTACAGTAAATGAAAAACATTGTCTATCTCTTATGCAGCTATGACCCTGACTAACTGGCCAAGGATTGAAGCCTCAAGAGGTTGAACTCCCATGAGCGTATAGCTTGTATTTCAATCTGTGAAAGATTGTGCTTCTTATAGGATGTAGAATCATATGTAATGCTCACATCCTTTATAATTTCTCTGCTGACAATTTCTGGGGGCCTTAGGGTGTGTTGTTTTAATCTCCTATTCCTTTCACACCATATGTGCCAGGAAAGAGATGCTAGCATAGTCCAGTGTACCCCCCAATAACTGGACTTGTGGGTGAATTTTTGTATTGTTTCCATAATATCCCCTATCCTAATATCTATTGCGGGAGGTGGGGGATTTTGCCCACTAAGTGTCCAAACAGCATTGTTAAGACAGCTAGTGGTCTCTAGCAATAGGGATCTAGTGTAATGGCAGTTAAAGTATAGGTGTTGTAATGTGATATCATTCAATCATTGCAACTATCTAGGTATCATAAAAACATATCATGGATCCCCCTACCATTAGGAGTCGTTTACATTGCATGCATAAAAAAACTCATTCAAGCCATTTAATTACTTCATAATATTTGATCCCAAATTCACTCACCCCTTTAGGTTTATTTAAATAGAGATGGATATTATTCATGAAACTTAGTAAGCAACCTAATTACATATCCATGCAAAACAGATCCTTTCCAGCTACTTTATACATGATGTTATGCCCTCAATCGTAGTAACTAGTATCTAATACAGTAATACTATATTTGTATTTCATGTTCCAGAATTTATCATGTTATTGATGAGGCACATAAGAAGTCAGAAAATCCCTATCTTAACCATTTTTAAATCTCTCAACATGACTATAACCCAATCTACCCAACTCAATAAGAATATTAAAAAAAAAATCGATTCCAGACTTATATTCATGAAATTTCTAGACTAAAATGTTAAAGTAAATATTAGAGTAAATACAATTATTTACTCTAATTAGTTAAAGTAGAATTACTTTACAGTACATTTCTGTTTTTACTTTATTTCTGTTTTTACTTTATTTCTGTTTTTACAGTGTACTGATTCACTACCTCAAGGTAGTCGAGATCTACTTTTCACTTTTCCCAGCCTATATATTCAATAGACTGTGGCTAATGGACATTACGGTTTTCGTTACCAATCTTCAGCAACATTCATTTCATTTCATATCTTTGATATAAAAAATAAACATATTACAACACAATATCAAAACAAAGCCATAATAAAATATGCTATGATTGTTATCAGAATATATCTAGATCACTTGATCTAGATAATTCTACATACCATGGAATCGATTTCAGACTTATAATCAGATCATAATTATGAAATTTTCAGACTAAAAAACAAACATATTATAACACAAAACATCATGACAAAGTCAGAATATATTAGTTGGGTTGAAGAGAATAAAATATGTCGTCAGAATCCCCAAAATAAATCTTCAAAATTTTCCAGCTGTTTAATTCACTCAGTTGATTTGTCATGTTATGGTACAAAGTTTGTTAGTTACTAACATTGTAATGTTGCAATTTGCAGGAGTATTTAAATAAACCTGTTCAAGTGAAAGTGGGAAAAGTCAGCAGTCCAACGGCAAATGTATCTCAAACCTTGGTTAAGGTTCCTGAAGGCGGGAAGGTTTGAATTTATTATTTTCCAGAAATTTTTTTTTTGCAAAAAAAGTTTTCATTAATAAAATGAAGGGCATTTCCCATGATTACAATATAAAAGAGATGGAGATGGGGTGTCCCATCTATTCTCTCCTATATAGCCTTTACACATAGTGATTAAGTAACTATGTGCTATGCCTCAAGAGGTTGGTCTCCCAAATCTGCATAGTGGTCTCTTCCAATTGTGAACTACAACTTTTCTTGAAGAGCTCAGGTTTAAAAGATAAGTTGGGGTTCTTAATGATTTCACTTAGAAGAGATTTTGGGAGTCTCGATGTATGTGTCTCAGCCTTCTGTTCCTCTCGGACCTGATATCCCAAGTTAGTCCTCCTAAAATATTTCAATGTAGACCCAAGGTGGAGAATGGTGTGTGAACTTCTGGCAAGCTTCTGCTATCACTCTAATGTAAGAGCTATTTAGTGTTGGTGCTTGGTGGTAGGCAGTTGGGAATTTTCAATAAGGTTTGGTTTAACAATTCAGAGGTTTTGATTAATAGGATTCTTGCGAATTCACAATTGAAAAATAGGTGACTAATGGTCCTAGGTTCCTAAGTTCCTTCCCACATAGCAAGCATATAGGTTGGATTTAAGTTGGTTTTAAATTCTCCATAGGAAGAAGGAATATTTGGTTTGCATGTGTGACCATATTCCCTTAACAAGTGGATCTTTATGGGTTTTAATCCTTATTGCTTATACTATACCTCCTAGATTTCTTTTCCCTCCAATTGCTTCCTTTGATCTCAGGACTTCCTTTCATTGTCTAGAATCAATATTGGGTCTAGGTTGGATACTTGGATATCTTTTAGAGAGAATGGAGAGCTTATCCCATTTGGAGGTAATCTTTTTGATGGGAGAAGCTTTGGCTATCATACGAAGGTTTCTAATTCCAAGCCCCCTTCTTCTTTGGGGAGCATCATCTCATATCATGGTATTCCTTTTCTACTATCCCAAATGAATTGGTAGGTTTGTTTTTGGACCTTCCTCTGGACTGAGGTAGGTAGGCATATCCTCTGTGCCTAATAGGCGTATTTCTCTGCAATTATCCAGTTAATTAATTGTATTTCTAGTTTCTATCCCTATAAGATAGGTATTTTGCCTTCCATCTTATTAACATCTTCTCAATGGGTTGTATAAGTTTCCAGCATTGTTTGTAGGATTTGAGCTTCCTTGTTATTTGAAGGCCTAGGTAGTTTTTGGGTAACAGTCCTACTGAAAAACCTAGAATGTTTTGTAGAGGTTGAATGTCCTCACAAAGTCAGAAGCCTTGGAGAAAGTAATTGAGGAACATCCAACCTTGTGAAGGCATTGAATTGTTGTAGAATGGATTTGATGTTGTTTAGAGATTTGGGGTTGGCCTTGAAGAATAAGAGTATGCCATCTCATGGTTCCGAATGCGCTCGCACTAAGTGCGTGTGCGCCTCCAGAGGGAGATGCGCCAGTAGTCGGATCTTAGACTTGTATATCGGACGGATTGGGATACCAAGGTATCCAAGCCGAATCAGTCTGAATAATATCCTGATAGGAAAATTCGATGTATAGAAAATCTTAGGAAACCCTAAAATAAAATTATAAATGTATAGAAAAGTGTCGATGGGCCTGTCCATCTTTCACAATCTTTTATGTAACTCTGGAATTTTTTTCTTTTCTCACATTTATGGAATTTACTTTTGTCAAACATGTTTTATGTTTTCCGATTTTGAGGGTTGCACCATTTTTATGCAGCTAGATCAACTTTTATCATTGATTGTGGAACAGACAGCTCAAGCTGAAAAATCTGGATATCCTCTACCTTTGGCCATTGTGTTTGTTGAGCGAAAGGTATTAAAATGAATTTATAATACTATATATTTGATGTAGCCCACTACAATGCACTAGAAAGTACCAAGTTAGCAACTCCTTGGCTCAAATTGGTTTGAGCCATGACTTTGGTCCTTTAATTGGGCTGGATTAATTCTCATTGTGGATTTCCACTCTCACACCAAGGTTTAAATGCACGCGCGAGGCGTTAAGTTGAGCCGCATTTGGCCACACCTCAACTAATTGTGTAATCAGGTGGATCCAGATCTGGATCCGCCTGATTGCCTACTAAATATTTCAATAAAATTAGAAACAGTAAGAGAAAAACTGTTTTAGCAGTATTTTTTCTATTCCGATTCTTGGATTCCAATCTTCTTTGTGGCTCAACTGGTGGATTCCATTTGATCACCACTTTCATACATTTCTCAGATTTCAGGCAGCGTCTGAACTTTGATCTAGCCTCACTGTTTGATTAATTTCAATCCCACAGATCGTCTACATCAATATTTGTTCTCAATTACAAGGCAATGTCATAGGTTTATGAATAAGATAATCAAAATATCATTCAGTATTTCAGATAATGTTGCAAGTGATATGTAAGATTCATCGAACTTGTATTTTATATTAGGTCCATATGTAAGATTGATCATACAAACCAGATGTAGATCACTGTTTCCAAGAGATTCTTTTTCTACCATCCCAAATAAAGTTGTAGGCCAATTTCCTTACTATTTTTTTTTTTTTTTGAAGCAATTAAATTTCATTAGAATAAGGCTAATGCCAAGTTTACAAAATAGAGAATAGAAATAAAATAGAAGTAAAAAAGAAATGAGCAAAATGCTCATTGACTCTCTTCCATTAGCTATGTAGTCTAGTTATACAGTAACTAGATACGCTGCCTCAGAAGGTTGGTCTCCCATACTTCCATCATAGATATCTCT